>KZ062443.1:0-36772 GCA_002091835.1 Anopheles maculatus | reverse complement strand
TCGCTCTTGCTTCCGTCGCTCTCGCTTTTTGCACGCAGTAAGCCACGGACGGCTGTGTGTACTCGGTGGGTTCGATTCAGTAGTAGTTGTACCGCACAGCGGGCCAGAAACAGCATCAAGCAGAGGCAGGCAGACAGCACCAGCAGTAGCACCAGCAAACGGCACTGGCAGACGACACACCGCGAAACGCGACGTCCTCAACGTCGCCCAATAAGAGTAGCTCGCGCGAGGTAGTAAAAATCACCGCACACGGCGACGGTCTCTACAGCACGGTACGAAAGTTCGTCTGCACCTCGTATATCCGCTGCTATCGATCTTCGATATTATTTGGGAGAGATGATTGTTGGTTAAAGTGGGGGCTAGCAGACCTGACCTTGGATTTTTATTGTTTAACGAATAACAGATCGATGGTGTGCCGGGGAGGTTTGTCGTCTCCAAAGTGCTAAATCGGGTACGATCGATCGAGAGGGAATCCCACCCTAAAACGAATATCCCAGAAACCAGGATGTTGGAGAGTTCTTCCTGGGTTGTTGGTTAGTGGTGGGAAACGGAATGAGGTCCTTCAGGATCACCACGTTACTGTGTGCTTAAAACCCTTGTGTGGTCGTTGAGAGTTTTGTGAAGGAGCTGTGAGAAGTGAAGTTTAATTATTCAGCCAATACTTTTAGTGGGTTGTTTTGGCTGACGTTAATCTGCGAAATGTTAGGCTCATTTAACTAGGTTTACTTCATTGGTGATGGTGCCATTTAAAACTACGGCGTTGGAAGTCGTAAAACGAAATCGACAAACTTGGTGAAAACAAGTCTAGTAATTTAGAGAACAATATCTCCTGATTTCGAAAAAGCCGAGTTTCCGAGCGCAAAAATTTTATCAACAAATAATGGCCGTCATTTTTATGTGGTCGCTTGATTGAATAAGTTTTTCCATAAACTCACAAACCAACGCACGGTTTCTTGTGGGAAGAAGGTAAAACCATACATCACCAACATATACCACACAAGCGTCAGATGATAAGGCCGGGAGAAATGCCAGCTCAACGAGAAGAAGACGACGACTACGGTGGTGCTGCAGCGGACGCCGCCCAGGCACACGAAGATGTTGGCAGTCGAAGATGTAGTGAAAGTGAGAAAATGGAAAGATAGATAGATGGGCACTTTTCTGAGTGACGAGCTTCAGTTTTTGCATGTATGTTGGCACATCTTTTGGCTCCGGGAACGACGATGTACAGCTTATTTCGACGACTATAGTGCTTAATTTAGGATTGTATATAATAATCAATAATCTAGGTTTTATTAAATCTTGTTCATACATCTAATTCGATGTTTACTCTTTCATTACAGAGATTGTAATCTATTTAAGCAACTTCTTGTAACGGAACTGCAATAGTGTTTGTGTGTGTGATAAACTGTAACTTAAAGTTTGCGAAAATAGTGTTCCCAAGTGTTGTGCAGATCAGTGATTACTTGGAGACGAAACAAAAATAATTCCATAAATCGAACTAAAAAGACAATTGTTGTTCGGAAAGGTTAGAAGTGTATGTGTGTTAGTGTGCGCGTGTGTGTGAACCTGTTATAATATTGGACGGAACATGGCATAACGATGCCTACCGCGCCAAGCTGCAAGCAGTCTCCTATTATTTATTTTATCATTTTACCCCACGAGCTGCCACTGAGCCCCACAAGCTTCGGCTATCGTTTGCGAACGCGATCGAGCCTTAACAATCGTGTACTAGACCATCAGCAGCAGCACTTCACGAATGAGAACTATTACTCACGGTACCGAGCGGTTACCAGCCATAGTTCTGACCAATCTGTGTCCTGCAGTAGAGCATCAGCGACTGAGGTTCAAGCGAACTACAAGTTCTCTGGACTTAGAGCTACAGGATACAGCACAGCAGCATGCTGAAACCGTTAAAGGATTTGCTTACCTATTTGCAAAGAAATGCTAACAGTTCAAACATATTCGGGTAGGTATTATTGGAGACATGATAAGTACTAGCACAGCAAACCTTTACTAATAACCATTATGGTGGTGCGCATTATTTCAGGTTAACATCGCCAACAACTACAACCACAATGGGACCAAACGAAAATCCCAGAATTGATGAAACGATGATTGAAAGCGATGAGCTGGTACTGGTAGATGGCGATCCACTAAACGATCCGCTCGCATTGGACGATTATTCCGGTACGGAGTTGAACGTGTCCAATGCGAGTCTTGGCAGTGAGGACGACGATGGTCTTTCGTCTGGCAAAATTATCCTAGTCGATGTGACTACCCTAAAGCCCCAAGAGGAGCACCAGGATGAGATTGAAACTGATGATGATGAGGAAGAGCTCGCTCCGAAAGAGAATCAAACAGCAGACCTAGAGAATGATGACGAGCCGAGTGCGGACTTGTCGAACGGATCTATTGTGGTGGAAGATTTACTAGAAGTAGAAACCAATGGTACCAGCGAGAGCAATGTACAGATACAGACTGAGAGTGCGCGTTCTTATACGGTTGTGGCAAACGGTGTAAGGGTGTCGTCTCCTTCGTTGGAGGGTGATGTTGAAAATGGTGCGATCGCCGATAAAGGCATGCTGGTCGACAATTTTAATGCCGATGATGCCGCGCAACCGAGGCCTGTCGAAACGACGGCTGAACAAATGCAGACCGCCAATGAAGGTGAAGAGGAGGAAGAAGCAAGCGATGGATCCGATTCGGGCTTAGGATTGGAACCGTCGCGTAATGTAGCCCCATGCGGTACTGGTACCAGTAGTAGCAACGGTAGCAGTAGTAATAGTAGCCCGCTGCAGCGACCACCCATTAAGAGCAGTCTAAAGCGACGCTCAGAACCAGTGGACGCTAGTGCGTCCGTGCAGCAGGAAAAGGAGGACGGTGTTAGCAGTCAGAAAAGGCCCAAAAAGGGCATCACGTTCGAAGGTGTGACGGTGTATTACTTTCCTCGCATTCAAGGCTTTGGCTGTGTCCCTTCGCAGGGTGGCTGTACGTTGGGAATGGAGTTTCAGCATGTTCACTCCAGGTAAGGTGCTTCTTTAACGTAATATATTTCTGAATTACTGATGCGAATGATGTTTCTTATAACCCCACCAATAGACGTTTAACACTTTCGGAACATTCCGCCGAACAGCGGAAGGTGCATCGGCAGCAGAATCAGGAGCTTAATCCACGCAGTTCCTCCAGCGAAGACACAAGCAGTGAGGAAGAACCGAGCGAAAGCGGTTCCGAGGCGGAAAGCGAATCGTACGGGTTTTTGCAACCAGTTTCGACGCGGCAACGGCGAGCACTGTTGAAAGCAGCCGGTGTGCGTAAGATCGATCCGACGGAGAAAGACGATTGTCGTGAGATACGAACGTCGCGTGAAGTTTGTGGCTGTACGTGCCGGGGTTACTGCGATCCGAGCCGGTGTGCGTGCAGCCTGGCCGGCATCAAGTGTCAGGTGGATCGACCCAACTTTCCCTGTGGCTGTACGCTGGAGGGCTGTGCGAATACGGCCGGACGTGTCGAGTTTAATCCGGGGCGCGTTCGGACCCACTTTTTGCACACCATTATGAAGCTGCGGATGGAGGGAGACGATAGGAGAGCGTTGGAAGGAGCTAGAGGTGGTAATGTAGGAATGCTGTCCCGGGCGAGCAGTAATGCAACCGCGAGTGATACGAACGAGAGTGGTTATGTGATAGGTAGTGAAAAAAATTGGTCCAATGGCCCGGTACGATTACCGTCGGGTGTGGTTAGTGCTTACGGTGCAGGCATTTTGCCTGGTCCTTCGTCCGCAGTAACCGAGATGGTTGATGGGATCGGGCAAATGCATCCGGTGCCGGGTATGCTTCACCATCATTCGCCTCTCGCACACCATCAGCCACCGATGGACGGGTTGCTTCATAGCAGCGCTGCCGGACATCTTCAGCAACAACAGCTTCATCATCTAACGCATCAAGTCGCGCCGTATCTAAACCACCACGGCCCAGATGCTTCGCACCAGAACTATTTGGATCCGTCGAGCTCGAACGCCTCGCATCTGCTCGGCAGTTCGGTTTTACCAGCGGCATCATCGGACCCGACACTCGACCTACACTATCCTTTCCGAGATTATTATGGTGGGCTTGAAGGAGCAGCATCGGGAGGGGAGAGCACCAATTTTCCGGGAATCCCAATGCATCAGCTCTCTGCTTGCGCCAATGTCAGCGAACCGCCTTCGTCACATCACGCTGACCTGTATTATAGAGGAAACTATGGCAGTTTTGTGGCTGGAGGAGCAAGTACAACGGCAAACCTGGACGCTTACCGGCAAGATTCAGTGGTGCCCTTACACGTACCCAACACCGGGCACGATCGGTTGCTACCGAGTGAAACAAGTTCGTTCGCAACCCACCCCGAACAGCATACAACGCCAGGCAACTTGCCAGGTTTGCCACCAAAAGGACCAGACTGTGCCAGCAAACCGTGTCAGTCCAGTGTTTCGAAAGTGCCTCAACAAGACGATAGTAGTAAAGAGCCCACAGCCACGGCTACAGTATCCCTCAGCAGCAGCGCAGCACGTTCACAGGAACCGATGATGCAACCCGTTTCATCTGTGCCACCGCTCACGGTCACCATTTCAGAAAACTGTGATCTCAACGTAACTGTCATCAGTGACTCTTCTAGCAGCTCGAACGAGCTAGATACGAGTGGCGAAGTGACGATTGTGGAGTCTGACGATAAACCTACATACGACGATAGTGTGATCATTGATGATGATGAAGATGTTGTTGAAGAAGTGAGTGTTTCGAAGCGCAATGAAAGAAGCACCCGAGCGAGCAGTTTCATCGATCTGACAGCACCGCAGGCTGATAACACTGGGCGGCTGGAAGCCATTAACGATTTGCTGGAACACAGCCGAAACGCGCTCAGCATCGTACGGCGTTCGATCGTAGCGGAGGAGGATGACGAGTTGCGCGACTTTCAACATCCTCCAGTGGAACTGTCAGGCGCCACAATCCATCTCGACGATGACGAAGACGATGTTGAGATCCAGGACTGTGCAATGAGTAGTTCTCTGCACCCTGAACGATCGAGTGGATGCATAGCTGATGTTCAGACATTGGTTAAAAATCGTCCCGTTGTGGCGCGACCAGTTGCAAACGTCGCTATCGAGAACGGTCACGGGGAACAGCACGATCAGCAGCAGCCGAAGCGCAAGCGGTGTTCCACATCGGTTGGAGAAGAATCCGATGCTGCGTTTCGGAAGATGTTACAAAACGGTTCCGCAGCAATGTTAGTGGCGGAAAAACGTGTGCCTATGGTTTCTAGCTCGTCGGATTTGGATTCGGCTTCCGTAAGCTCACCGGCGAACGAGACGCTTGAGCCTAGTGAAAATCTATGTGAAATTATTAAAAACAGTATCGTCGAAACGGCCGTGTCACACTGAATGGTAGAGGTAGACCGCGTGCGATTAGAATGAAGTAAAGCAAAACCACCTTCCGATATTATATGATTCCACATCTCAAGGACTGAAGGATAGCGGTTTTTTTTTTATTCGTAAGCCTGTGTTAATTATTTGGAAATTAGCTTACATTACTATTTTATTCAGTCAGGTCACAACCAATCTGCCAAACAGGTCAAGCATGAAGGGTACAGTTGAAATGGGCAAATAAGGAAAAAAGTTAGTAGTTCAATTTTTAATCGATTGATCCTGATCGTGCACCTACCTGCTTCCAACATGAAGCCTGATGGCCTGTTGGTAATGGTTAAGTTTTATTCGTTTCTGTTACCTCCTATTATTTTTATGTGGATACGTTCATTTCTTTTCATTGTTGTTGGTAAAACAAGAAACTAATGTTTTGTTGAATGATTCTTTTCATTCTTTACATATTCTATAGTTCAGTTGAAGGTGTTTTCCATTATTTCCAAAGAACAAACCTTAACGCACTGTTAGTATGCGTGCGTTCGCTCACCGTACGCTTATCACTGTTCTTTTCATCTTCACACACAGCAATCCGTAACCACTTAACCGGACTACCGAAAGAAATTTGAAATCATTTGAACAAGAATGAACTTAATTAGATTCAGGATATCAGCACTACTGTAGTGTTTGCAATGGAGGATGGGATAAAGACCATTTCGTGTCCGTACATGTCCAAGAAAATATGAATTTAGAAAGCGATGCGTTTGAAATATGCGTGCGTGCAACCAATAGGAACTGTCGATGTGTTTTGTAAATAACAATTCTCCCTAGTGTACCGTGAACATTCATTTAGGACGTTCGGAAATCTGTAATTAATAGTGAAAACGTTATGCTGATGTATGGATTCCAAAATACAAAACGAATAATACAAACAGATACACAAACAAAACAATCCAACCAACAACAAGTCGTCACAAATTGTGTACGTGAAGCAAATGAAGAAAGTCCGAACCATTTTATCCTTTCTTAAGGCGTACCATAATGGGTTCCTTATCATACGGCTGCAGAGATGAAGCTTGCAGTATAAAGTATGAGACTGGTGCTGTGGAGCGGACATGGTGGACTGATGCAACAGTCAACAGGTAATTTGAACAAAATTATAAATTGAATTTAGCAAATAAATCCTTTAGAAATTAACCCGTTGGTCTACGGTTTCTCATTTCCAGAACATGAAGAATACAATATTTAGGATCCTTACAACATTATGCGAACTTGATCCTCTCCATTAGAATCTCCTCGATCTTATTCCTAGAAAAGTATATTGGATCTGGGATTAAAACCAGAGAATTCTGCCCACCATGGTAATCCTTTGGATTGAGTTTGATGACTTATCTGGTACCTGTAGTACCTCTAATATACTACCGGAGGATACGTGGTACGGATCATGTTGAGGTGCCAAATTTTGAGTGATAGCGTGACTGCGTTCCTGACAGAGGCATTAATCATAGAACGGTATCGAAGAATTATGTAGCAGATCAAGCGCTCGTGCACAATCTACGACGATCTGTCATATGTTATCAATGACGATCTTTAGTGGTATCATTTTAGGTGAGCTTATGAGCTTGTGGTGAAGTGAATCATTGATTTTCCTTCTAGAAACCCTTAATCCTGGGGTTAAGATTGTTGGCACTGTGAAATCCAACATTAACTCTTCTAGTCATTGATACAATCAAGTCTTTTCTTTCTTCTTCTATATTCTTCTTTTCTACAACCTTTGATTTGCTTATTAATTGTTACTGGATAGTCAATTCCGAGTTTACATTTACATCTGTTATAATCAGTGCTGCAAAATGTCACTGTCAATGTCACAAAAAATCCTGACTGAAACAAAATTCATATCAGCCTCACGTACTCAATTGCGACCATCACAGCTGATAAATACATAGTTGGTGAGTTGTGTGAGATGATGGGTATCATTTATCAATGAGCTCTTGATCTCTCACTTTGTCTTGATTTTTTTTACTGTGACCAAAATGCTCTTTTATCAGTCATAAACAGCCATGACTGAAAACAAAACCATGACAACTCTCTTACATTACTGCGATGATTATAGGTGAGACACTTATGGTCGGTGAGACGTGTGAGCTGATTGGTGATATTTTTGAAACCAACTCTTGGGTAGTCACTTTCTCATGACTTTTTTCAGCTGTGAGCTGTTGCAAAATGTCCCTGACATTAGTAGACATGTCTGAAACCAGTCAGTCACTTTGTCATGATTTTTTTTGCCGGTGATCATCACGATAATCACAGAACATATTGAGAAGAAATAAAGCGCTATGATTTTAATTTACTAGTTCCACCTTTTTTTTAATAACAACTTGATATATTAATTGGTATTCAAAATAAAGTAATATTAGCAATGCGGCCAGGCCGTTCTATATGAATAAAAAAAGATGCAGCCAGGCCGTTCGTCATGAAAAAAGTAATAGTAGTAAGCTAACCGTAAAACATACTAATTCTTAAAAACATTGCATAAAAAGCACTCCAAACATTCTTCACACGCGTCGCGTAGTTCTGTGACTATCGTGATGATCACCGACAGAAAAAGTCATGAGAAAGTGACTACCCAAGAGTTGGTTTCAAAAATGTCACCAATCTGCTCACACGTCTCAACGACCATAAGTGTCTCCTATGATCATCGCAATAGTGTAAGTGAGTTGTCATGGTTTTGTTTTCAGTCATGGCTGTTTATGACAATAACAGCGACATTTTACAAAACTGCTCATAGTCAGAAAAAGTCATGATTATGTTTGCGATTGCAGTAAGCTCAGCTTATCAATCAGAGTATCACGCTAGACTCAGGCAGTAACTTGTCATTTTCGGCAAGCCATGAAATGGTTTCTATGACAATCAGTAATGAACATCACTTACCATCGAGATGTTCTCTGATTTTGGTTGTGAACATCACGTGATGCTCATGACATTTTGCAGCACTGGTTATAATTAGTATACGATGTCATTATACAACCGGCATGACCTTGGAGATCATTAAGCCTAAAATAAGAAGACAATTAAAAACAGTCAACATTGAATTGAAAAAAAAAACTAGAAACCACAAACTCTTGCAGACACAAAGGAACTGTGGAACTAGTCACAGATGTTCTAACATTCAGAGCACTTTTTCTAGACCTCTAGAATTAACAGAGGCCTTTGTTAGCCTTAGTTAGCTTTGAATAGTCGTTCCAACAGGATAGTCTACTGTCCAGAAGTGTTGCAGAATCACTTTACATCACTGAAGTTCACTATTAACGTTACACTTTGTCAAAGATTATTTATCGTTTTTTGCACCTTCGCTGATCATTTAGTGAACGCGTGATATTCATAACTGAGCAAGCGAAAAGAAGCACTCGCCATCTGGTCGACCACAAAAATGACGCTAAACAGTATTATCAAACACGACGAAATCATAACGTGCACCGCTCTGTACCATTTTTTTCTATACTGGTTCCCAGATAAGTTCCCATACTGTTCCCTAGTGACGAAATGCTTTTTTTTGCCAAAAACGAACAATAAATTACATCATCAGAACCCAATCGGAACTGGCACAGGGGAATGATAGCGGCCGATAAGATAATTTCCGCAATCCCTCGTGTCTCCATCGCACCGGATGCATTTTTTTTTGTTGGGTTTGGTTGTTTGGTTGTCGCCGTTCTGCACACTAAAGACACATCCTTGGACGACGCTCATTAGCGTCACACACCACGCTCAGATGTAGCGGTGTCATCGTTACCCGTTGTCAACAACAGAATGAAAGAGGTAGAAGAGATATCTCGCAGTAGCGTGTAATCTCACAAACACCAAAGAATCGAAAGGGGGGCGATAAAAGCGACACCGAACACAATATAGCCACAGTTAAAAGGGTTTGCCTGTGGTGTACCTTTCCGAATACGACGTGTGGACACTACCGAAAGGGATCGTTCAATTGCGCGACATTATCCGCCGAACAGAACACGAGAGTGGTCGTCTATTACTATTGCGAAAAAAACGTTCAAAGAGCGTTGCGTGGTGGCTTCGTCGAGAGTGAAAGTGAAAGTTTTGCCATTTCAAAGCGTTTGTGCGTGACCCGAGCATAGTTGTTTCAAAAGGGAAAATATATATTTTCAATTTAAAAACAAACCATGGCACCTTTACGCTGGGCAATTGTTAGTGCGGGTACGATATCGCATGATTTTGCTTGTGCCGTGTCCACATTGGCTGCGACCGACCATCAGCTAGTAGCTGTCGGTGCCCGTGGCCTGGAAAATGCACGAAAATTCGCCGAACTGCACGGTATACCACGGTTCTACGAAGGATACGAACCGATCGCAAAGGATCCGGAAGTTGGTAAGTGAATTGAGGGAGCCGTTTGGCAAAAATAGATCACTTTACCCCTATGGTGAACAGAAATTGCTCACCACATCTCACTCTCACATTCACTCTCACTCACTCAACTCAAATCTCACGCAGAGGCATATTAATCAAAGCGTTTTACTTGCTCCTGATGGTGATCGTTTTAAGATGTCGTGTACGTCGGAACCGTCAACAATGCACACTACGAGGTCAGCCGTATGATGTTGGAAGCCGGCAAACACGTCCTTTGTGAGAAGCCTTTGTGTGTGAATCGCGGCCAAGCCCGGGCCCTGCTCGACTTTGCCCGCGAACGGGGTCTCTTCTGTATGGAAGCGATCTGGTCACGGTTTTTCCCGAGCTACATCCACCTGCGTGATCGTATCGCACGGGGAGATTTGGGACGGATCGAGAGGGTAGAGGTGCAGTTCGGATTTCCCCTTACACACGTCGAGCGAGTGCGGATGAAGAGTCTTGGCGGTGGAACGGTACTCGATCTGGGTGTGTACACGATCCAGGTAGCGATGTGGGCATTCCAGGCAGAGCCGGTGAAAATCGATGCGGCTGGACAGTTGAACGACGAGGGTGTGGACGTTGGTATAACGGCGAAGCTTCACTTCCCCGGTGGTGGAGTGGCCAACATTAAGACCAGCGCCATAGACAAGCTGTCCAACACGGCCGTTATCATTGGAACGAAGGGATCAATCACAGTGCGTATCAAAATGCTTATCGTACTACGTATGGGATGAGTTTATTTATAGTAAAATAATTTTTATGTTCCTTTTCCCTGCAATGAAGCTCCATGATTTCTGGTGTCCCATCGAGCTGACGGACATTGATGGTACCGTGCGCTCGTACCCACTGCCAGCGTCCAAGGTGGAATGCATTCTGCTCAACAGTGTGGGACTGCGGTACGAGGCCGAGGAAACGCGTCGACGCATACTGGCCGGGGAGCTTGAGTCACCGTCTGTGTCGCACAAGGACAGTTTGGCCATTGCCGGTGTGCAAGATTCGATCCGGAAGCAGATCGGGGTAGAAATGCCAGAAGATTACATCTTTAAAAACTAGATGATACTGATGGTTGTGAGACTAACAAAGAGGGATCTTCTTTGTGGAGGAGAATTCGTAAACAAACTATTCTTATTATTATGGCAAATGTGTGTCTTCTTTGTTGTGGGAATGTGATGATAAATACATTTTAGTATATATCCTCGGAAATTGCTTTCACCCTGACTATTTGTTCTATTTAACACATGAGCTGGATAATTTGCTTCACTTTTTATCACTACGACCACTTATCGAGAGAATATTTTTTTCTAAGCTATTATGTTACATGCACTGTATTTGATACTACAGGAGGTCTCTTTGTATTCAGTTTAGTGATCTACTAAGTCATAACTATCATATACACTGGCCATCGAAATTTTGTGTAGAGCATGTAGTCGGTCGGTGTAACGCCGCCATTTAAATTTTAACTGATACTGGTAGGATACTACCCAATATCTGGGCATATTCTTGCAGAATTCCAGCAACATTCAGGAGTATACTGCACTAAACAACTGCGCATCCCAACTTGAGGAGACTTGTGGCCGAAATGACGCTAGAATCTTTTTAGACTCCATGGATAACCACGATAAGGCTCCTGAGACGACAAGGTCTCTTGGAAGAGCACACTTTATCGATTACAAGGACTACGAGATACATGAGGACACTTCGAACTAGGTCTTTTGGATGACGAGGTAAATAAGTGGGCTTCAATGTCGAGGTCGCTTGTAAGATATAGCTCCTGTAACGACGAGAATCCGTCGAGCGAACTAGTGAGGCGTCGACGATAAAAACTCTTGCATGACGAGGTCCTGTCTTGGGGTGCTTTCGAGAGTTTCTTTAGACGATGGGACCCCCGGGATTTGGTAGACGAATCTTCGGATGACAAGGTCTCTTTGGTAAATGAGTCTGTTTCGTTTACGAAGTCTATTGTAACTCGTGGTCTCTGGAATAACGAGATTCCAAACGCAACGAAGTCTCATCCACTTCAAGGTCTCTTGGTTAGCGAGAATTACACCTCTGGATCGTTGTGACTATGAGACCTTGGCCTTCGAATACAAGGACCCTTCAGTAACGAGACCATTCGCCTTCTCTATCGACGTGGATGACCTAAAAAGTCTTTGCACGAGATGGCGATTATGCAATTTTTGTTCCCGAGCATGGGTACGGTGTCTTCGTCTGCTGTTATCAGGTTCCAGAAGGTGCATAATAATCTTACCTTTTGTGCTAAATGTAACTGAAACTGGTTATCGAAGGTTTACATGCATTGTTCCTTTATTGTACATTATATCTGTCCGTACTCTTTCTCTACTACAGACTGGATTGATTGTCCAGACAAAATATTCATCAACACCTGTTGTCATCACATGTACAAACAATTGAAGAATGGTTTCGTTTGATGTTTGTTTTTTTTTTTTACATTTGTCTTGTAACTCCTATACAGTTCGTTTATTTTCTGTTTGACCTTTAACTCATTACCAATAATACACTTTGCATTGATTCTTTCACATGTGTCGGTGTGTTGTTGCGGGATTGGGGAAGGGTTTGGTTTAAGCTTCCTTCCCCTTTTTCCCATCCCTTTAGTTGTATTTTGTTTCCGTTGTTTGCTTTCGCTAATGTGGTTTACGCACTTTTACAAACTATTAAGTTATCAACTAAACACTAAACCGAAAAGGGAAACAAGGAAAGCGAAGAGAGAAACTGTCCGAGACATGTTTTTCGGTGTATGTGTGTGTATGTGTGTGTTTGTGTGAGATGTGTTCGAAACTACAGTTCGTCACCCATCATACACCTTTCTCCCGTTTTCTCCTCTTTCCTGTATCCCTTTTTTCTACTATAGCATAACTATCATGCTTTCCTTAGTCCTTTCACAACTTAGTGTGTGTGTTTTTTAATTTTTTTTTTTGCTGTGCTACCATTAAACATGACTCGCATCATTTTCTCTCATCGACATTAGTGTTTCATGTGTTTTACTTTAGCATTTATCTTTTTGCACGTAGGTTTCATACATCCTTCTATCGTTTTCATTCTCCTCTTTTTGCTTTCTTTTGACGTTTCTGTTTGTTTTCCTCACTTTTTCCATGTTTGTTTAAGATGTTGTGTTTGTTTTTCCTTTTTGTGAAGCAGAAAACATAACACCTTTCCATACCTTTATAAATCACGTTTAAATTAGTACAAGAAAAATGGGTTTCATAGTTATTTTCTATTTAAGAAAACAAAGGGAGACAAAAGACAAAAACCTGTGCAAAGAATAGAAAATTCTTTTTAAACACATTTTTAGGAGGAGTAAAATTTAAAAAAAGAAATCCATTTTCCACCACTTAATTTCTCTTCATTCTCTTCATGCTTAAAACAAAATGGTAAACTTAACCTCACACAACAATGTTTGCACATTAACGGGGACAAATTCGAAAAACAAGGGGCTAGAACTAATGTGATGTGCGTTGATGTTTGGTGTGTGGTTAATGAAACATGAGGTGGGACACAAACCCACACAACAAACCACCCAAAAACGCTCGCACACACACAATCATCCGTTACGCCGTTGCATCATGTCACAGCACTCAGGTTACACGATTCTATTGTTACATTCAATGGCTTTTAGTCTTTGCCGTGTTTTAGTTTAGGCATTACACACTGATAGAGGTTAGAGTTAGTTCTTCCTTTGCTTCCTTTAACTATTTTAAATTTCTCGCCTTCTGTTTCTTCTTCAACACATGCTTGTCCAATTTGTTTTGCTTGTTTTTGAACTGAAGTTTCTCCTGTACTTGAGTTTCATCTTTGCACCCTGCATCCCTTATCCCGTTCGACCGAAGCGCTCGTTCGCTTCCAGTGTGTGTGTGTGTCGATACAGTTCAAAAACAACTTCCTGTTTGCTTACCTTGCTTACAAACTAAACGATAAATCCATGGCGGAAGATATGAGAATAAGAAGGACCCCGGGAAAGGCAAAGAAACTGATCGCCTTTGAAGAAGGATTTGTTGGTTTTTCGGGAAACTATATGCGTGATGTGTATCATCTCAGCCCTCCCATCAGCTAAAGTGGGTATGGAGCGCGTGTGCTTACTCGATATCATGGAATTTCAGGATGGCACGTCCGGGAATCTCCGAGCTGGCCAGCTTGCGCACCACTTCGGCGGCTTGATCCGAGGGAAATACTGAGTGTGGCGGTGGTTCGATCTAAAATTGGAAAAAAGTGCTTTGAAGATTTTGTTCCTGGAGAACATTGCTCATGATCCGCACGAACGTACCTCATTGGAAGAAACTAGCTTCACCAGCTGATGCAGCTGCTCGATCGTACCGGTCGGTACGGCTTCAATCGTTTGGCCGCGCTCCTCGGCACGCTTGCTAAACTTGGGTAACAACTTCTCCGCCACCTCGTCGCTGATGAAAATGTGGCCACCCTTGGTCAAGCACTGCATCGACCGGTGCAAGCTGCGCGATGTCGTACCGAAGTCGATCACGATATCCACCAAACCGTCGCAAGCGTCATGCGTACGTTCAATCAGCTGCTTCTCGTACAGATCCTCATTCCACTGGACAATGTTTACCCTGTTGGTGGAGAGAGACAGAGAGAACGGACCTCATGAGTCAACAAATCTTACAAGAACTTCTCACGGGAGAAGCGCGAACCTACCGTTCACATTTCTTCGCCACCAAGAATCCTTCATCTCGCAGGCTCGCAACAGTGATCTGTATCTTGTCCTTCGTGGCCGGTGTGTAAAAGTGCTGTGCGGCAATTCTTACCGCCCACAGTGCCAATCCACCGGTGCCAACGATCAAAATCTTCACCTTCTCCGCCGGTCGCGTTTTGAGCAGTTCGTCCACAATCTTGTGCGCGGCAATGATAGCACTCTGGGCCAACAGTGCACCGGTCGGCAATGTGGCGGCCACACTCAGCGACAGCTCGTCCGGTATCGGTATCAGATATTTCAGGTCCGGCACCACCATCAGCTCGGAGTACCCGTGTGGTACGCCCTCGTATGGGTACAGGATCACTCGCTGGCCCACCTTGAAGCCACAGTCTGGTTTCAGTTCGCTGCCGAGCGATTCGATAACTCCCGCCACCTCAAACCCAGGAAACAGTGCCCCATCCCGGACGCCCTGATGTGCTTGCGGATTGTGCTGGATGGCCACCGACGTCTGATGATGCTGAGGCGGGGCACTATCTGGACCTTCCTCACTGATACTGGTGAAGCTACCGCTCTGCATCTGCTTCGCCAGCAGATGTAACGACGTCGTAATGTCCCCAGTGTCCGACAGCTGACTACTGATGGAGGAGATCGATGTGGACTGGTTCTTGCGGTAGCAGGCACCGGCGTACACCACCAGAATGCGTGCACCCTGTACCGGTGTGTCCGGGACTGGCACCACCAGGTTCAGCACGCAGTCCTTCAGCTTCGGTGCCGGTGTTTCGATCGACACCTGGCGGATTAGCTTACTCATGGCGGCGTTTCTGAGGCGTTGCGCTGTGTCCAACGATATTGAACGGCTGCGGGAAGGAACGGGAAGAGAACGAGAGAGGGCAAAGTTAGTTAAAAATTACTATATTCTACACCAGAAAGCTCCTTTTTTGAGAAGGGGGCATAGAAGCAA
The DNA here is from genome assembly GCA_002091835.1 of Anopheles maculatus. Classification (NCBI taxonomy): domain Eukaryota; kingdom Metazoa; phylum Arthropoda; class Insecta; order Diptera; family Culicidae; genus Anopheles; species Anopheles maculatus. The sequence continues at coordinate 21,361 of KZ062443.1, read as the reverse complement.
CAAACAACAACTTCACTAACGTCCTGACAGCCGAACGAATTGCTTCCTTTTGGGGACATGCTCTTTACTCTCGGTGCGATTAAGTAATGCTAAACCGAACACTTTTGTGACCTTCAAAGACCTTGTGTCTATTGCCGAACCCTTTTCGTGCCGGGAGAGCATCTCATTTGCCACACTAAAGAGCGTTTGTGGTGTGTCACACGCTCTCCCTACGTACAACGGACACTCACATGACACACTACTTTGACAGCTGTCAACAGAAATTACCATCGCGCACAACTACTAAGAGCGTACGCTTGATACTAAGTTGCAGCACGATGGCGTTGCTCGCAATGCATTAAGCAAAATTCAGTTGCTGTGAAAAGCTTCCACCAAAATCCGAAAATGAAAATCACCTGCTCGTCCGTGCAAAGTTAATTGACCTCAATATGGAAGAGTGGGAAGATAATCACACTGCACAACATTATCCAGCGTTTTAGATGCCAACTGAGCGCGTTATTAATCTCCCTTCGAAACCATCGCCGCTTGTAAACACTGCTCAGCTCGTTTCAGTGTTTGTAGAAGCATCTTCTTACACCGAAGATACAGCCAATGTATACACCGAGCAGCATCCAACACCCACCAAAGCTAAGGCAAAAAAAAACACACACCCATCGGCCAACATTTGTTGCTTTGGTGAGTTTATTATTAGACAACCAAACTGTCTCTCGCGCCGCACGCTTCTCACCTCGGCAGTGTTTCTAATGAGAGTAGAAGGTAAAACTGCGCCACTGACCAGTGTAAAATGGACGGCACACTGGTGTAGGAAAGCGCTGGTACGATCTGTGTTACACGGCACAGTTAAAATCGACTAACCGCTGCCGAACATATTACCTAACCGGGTCGATTTTTTGGTTGATGTTTTTCTGACGCACATGTCCTCCTGTTCCGCACATTGTTGCAGTGGGATGGGTTTTTGAAGGGTTCGGGTTGTTACGAAACATGGCGGAACACCTGATAGTTGCGCTTTGGATCGATAATTTGTTGAAAAGGCAATAAAGTGTATCGGAAATGTGATTGAAGCACATTGTTAAGGCGCTGTTAGCTTTGTTTCTGGCCTTATAAGCAATATTTTTACGAGATGATTCAGTACAGAGATTATTGAGATTGGGCAGGCAAAGAGAGTTGTTGCTAAGTGCATCGGTAGCTCAGGGATCGTCAACTAGCTTAGTAGTAGTGTCTATCTTGCAGATTTTTATGTTTTACTTTTAATGCAAAGTTAAGCATACTTCAAAGATAGTATCGAAAAAAAAAATAATAAAAACTTCAAAACAAATTTAAACCCTTAAGAATATAAGTGATTTTAAGAGGTAGTAGTAACTATTTAGTAAATCATTTATGACAATAGGATACGTTCCAAGGCGTACATTTCGAGGCTTATTTTAAAAATACTACCATGACTTAGTTATCAAAATAATTTCATTTGATGAGTGTTTATAACAAATTTCCAAATTTTCGATACCATTGTAACTTATGGCACAACATCTGCCAAATATATACACAAATATTTAAAATTTTAGAACTAATTGAAATTTATATGGATTTGAATTTTATTAGCGCCATCTATGTGTCAGAATAGACACTTATCTACCCAGTTGTTATTCACAAAATAATATAAAATATATTGCAACTTGTTATTTAAAAAAATATATAGCAACAATATGCTAATAAAATTAACAAAACTTTTCATTTTTATCATTTTTAGATCATTTTAAATTTATAACTTAGTACAGCGAATAGGTATTTTGGAACATTTAGTGGATTTTTATATGTTACACTTTGCAATATGAGTAGCTACACATTTCAGAAAAAATTTTAATTTGATATTAATTGAAATGTTAGTTCAATGGACGCTTTGAGTTTTTAAAACCCCCTGAAACGGTCAAAACTTTATTTAAAGCTTAAGCAAACTACTAATCACCAGGCGCCTCCATTACGAAGGACGTTTTATCGTCGCTACTAGTGCACATGTACAACTGTCCAGTAAAGCTAGGTGTAATCAAATAAATATTTATCAACAATATCTAACTTCAGCTGGCAAACCCTCCGGGCTAGGATAGGTTTCTAAATTTAATATTAAATTACTGTTCCTCAACTCATCCCACCGATGGAAACTTAATAAGCATCTCCCTGGCTGCTGGCAGCCGGCACCGATCAACCTGTCAATTCTCATCGACGCAACAGACCGACCGATGACGACAGCGAAACGAAACGAGACGGAAAACAAAACAAGTGCGGTGCGAGTCTGTTGCCCTTTTCGAGGGCAACAAAGCACAACGCAAGCTTGCTGGTACTTCTTCGCCAGTCACTTCGGCCATTTCCCGCGTTTCGTGAACCATATCGTGAAGAATGTTTTTGCTTCTTTTAAATACTCAATCAGCGCTCTAGCGTGATTAGATAAGCGAAGAACAACTCGCAACTAAAAGACGTGATCAAGTCGGAACGATAAGAGCTCCGAGAGCATATGTGCCCAAGGGGTAGAGAGTTACAAGAAAATTAATTGTTTGGTTTTAAAAAGATAAAACGCAATTGTGTGTCTGTTGTTATGCAAGGGAATACATAAAAACTGTATCTTTATACCTCGCTAATGTCACAGTAACTATTTAGTAAATCATTTATGACAATAGGATACGTTCCAAGGCGTACATTTCGAGGCTTATTTTAAAAATACTACCATGACTTAGTTATCAAAATAATTTCATTTGATGAGTGTTTATAACAAATTTCCAAATTTTCGATACCATTGTAACTTATGGCACAACATCTGCCAAATATATACACAAATATTTAAAATTTTAGAACTAATTGAAATTTATATGGATTTGAATTTTATTAGCGCCATCTATGTGTCAGAATAGACACTTATCTACCCAGTTGTTATTCACAAAATAATATAAAATATATTGCAACTTGTTATTTAAAAAAATATATAGCAACAATATGCTAATAAAATTAACAAAACTTTTCATTTTTATCATTTTTAGATCATTTTAAATTTATAACTTAGTACAGCGAATAGGTATTTTGGAACATTTAGTGGATTTTTATATGTTACACTTTGCAATATGAGTAGCTACACATTTCAGAAAAAATTTTAATTTGATATTAATTGAAATGTTAGTTCAATGGACGCTTTGAGTTTTTAAAACCCCCTGAAACGGTCAAAACTTTATTTAAAGCTCAAGCAAACTACTAATCACCAGGCGCCTCCATTACGAAGGACGTTTTTTCGTCGCTGCTAGTGCACATGAACAACAGTCCAGTAAAGCTAGGTGTAATCAAATAAATATTTATCAACAATATCTAACATCAGCTGGCACACGCTCCGGGCTAGGATAGGTTTCTAAATTTAATATTAAATTACTGTTCCTCAACTCATCCCACCGATGGAAACTTAATAAGCATCTCCCAGGCTGCTGGCAGCCGGCACCGATCAACCTGTCAATTCTCATCGACGCAACAGACCGACCGATGACGACAGCGAAACGAAACGAGACGGAAAACAAAACAAGTGCGGTGCGAGTCTGTTGCCCTTTTCGAGGGCAACAAAGCACAACGCAAGCTTGCTGGTACTTCTTCGCCAGTCACTTCGGCCATCTCCCGCGTTTCGTGAACGTGAAGAATGTTTTTGCTTCTTTTAAATACTCAATCAGCGCTCTAGCGTGATTAGATAAGCGAAGAACAACTCGCAACTAAAAGACGTGATCAAGTCGGAACGATAAGAGCTCCGAGAGCATATGTGCCCAAGGGGTAGAGAGTTACAAGAAAATTAATTGTTTGGTTTTAAAAAGATAAAACGCAATTGTGTGTCTGTTGTTATGCAAGGGAATACATAAAAACTGTATCTTTATACCTCGCTAATGTCACAAGCAAGCATTAAACGTAGCATTTGCTTAACAAGCTGGGCATTGAAGAAAAAGGCATTATTTGTCAGCTTATTCTCACCCATACTCGAGAACGTGAACGGGACTGGAACGCTTCCTTCTTCCAGCGTCAGCAAACAGCATTACGATAGCTTGTGATTGCGGAAACAGTTTGCAGTGCATGTCAATGAAGGCAACGACTGCATTCAGCTTGAATTCCATCGATCGATGCAACGCATCAACTACGATGAGATCTCGAGCTGGCGTTGCAGATTACTGTTTGAAGTGTGTGAAGAGCAAAACTAAACGCCAAGTCAAGGTGCCACGTGTCCGAAGCAAAATGGCAATTGTTCATTTGGATGCTTTAGCACGATGTTAAGCGACATTACGCAAAGCTTCCCAGACAATCAGTGTCCAGGCTCGTTGGCAAAGCTCGTTATGCAAAGAAGCGAATAAAAATAATTCAAGACCAAGACAGGAACGGAAACTGACAACCCGTCCAAGCGTTCAACACACGGTGTCAAGATGGCCGACACAAGCTGTCGACTGTGTGCTCAAACAACCGGAAACGATCGAAGATCGGAGCGTTGGTTGAGAGCAAAGAACTCACCAGCACGTCGTTTGATAACGTTGCAATGCGAAACCCGGGAAGGTCACGTGCAGCAGAAACCCCAGACTGCATCCACTGCTTCAATGGGGACTCTCCACCATCGTCGTCGTCGTACAATAACAAAAACATGCGAGAATTGTGGCGTCGATCGATCGAGAGGTGAAATCTGGCGGGTCGTCTAAATTTAGAAATCTAGTTCATGATGCTTTTGTTGGATGCCGTTCGGCAGCAACTCGCGGCCCCACCCCCGGGGCCTCGGTGCGACTTTGCGGGGTTGCGCGTATTTACAAAACAAAGCACCGCAACCCAGGCGACATCGCACACTTTACCGAGACCGATCGTGTAAGGGCGAAGCGATAAGACATCGGGTTGGGTTCGGTGGTTTACTTAGTTAGGCGCGCGCGCGCTTCCCACCGCCACTTATCGGATCGCTTGACGGAGGTCAATTGATGTGCGTTGGATGGCCATTTTAAAATGCATGGCGTCAATTCGCCTTTTCTTGATGTGTGTGATTGTAGCACTGTTAAGCGATTGTGGAGAATCTTGAAACGGGTAGTTATTACCACATCGTATGAGCAATTAAAGGTGGAGCAGTTTAATAGCGTTTAGATAAAGCAATATTTATCCTTCAATATTTGAGGACTTCAGAGACACGAATCAGTTGGATTTGTTGGACAGTTCTTGGATTTGTTTCAGAATGATAATAATTCAATTATCTGAAAATGTTAGCTACAAAATATGTAACAAACACATGTTTCTAAGCTAATCACAGCCTCAAAGTATGCAATAATAATTTCAAATACATATTTTTACTTGCTAAAAATTGGTCTTCTTCTTCTTCTCTGCCTCTTCAACTTCAGCAAGTCTTGGCCTGCTATTTCTAGCTTACTGTGACTTGGTTTCATTCGTATCTGGATAGTCACCAACGTATTGCATACTTCGAGGCGCTTGCACCCAATACAAAACGTTGAATCTATTCCCACAACAAAAACTCTATTTCATATGCAAATTTTGTTTGTTAGATATGTGAGCAAAGCACGAAAGGCTTTGCTGGACTATTAATTATACTGAAAAAAGAAATTATTTGCAGTGATTAACAAGAATGATACTTGATAATAACTACAAAAAAGTTATAGCATGTCAAAAACAAATTGAGCTTCCAATGTTTAAAGCTGAATAAAAACGAAACAAAAATCATACCTCGCCGAGTTTCGTATTTCAGAACGAAAAACCAGACGCCACTTCAATTACCATGCCGGTTGGTGAATAAATTCAAGCATCGTCATCGCTTTTAAATGCATTCCGCAAAACAACCGAATTGTTTGAAGAATTGTAATCAACTGCGTAACCTTCAAGGACAACTCGCCCGTTCTTAGAGCTTACATTATTCTTCCATTTTAAATACAAATCAAACACCGAAAACACAAAACCTTTAGATCTGTGAAGCAAACGCATTTCGTAAAGAATATTTATGCTGCAACAACAGTTCTTTGTGATCGGATTGCCTTGTCATCGGCGCACTAGCCACCAACAACTTCCTTTGTCGCTTTATGCTACGCAAAAACCGGTTCTCTAGGATTTCTCTCCTACTGCTACTGCTCTAGAATAGAGAACACACGGCAGGAAGCAACAGCACAACCAGCTCGGACGACTGTTTACAGTTGTTTCACGGAGCGTTTGTGCATTTCACGGCCTTGCGCCGGGTTGTAAACGGAAGTATTTACGAACGGAGTTCGTTTGAACGTGACGCTGCACTACACAAAGTAATGAGTGCGGAGAATATATCAAACACAGTACGAGAACTGTCCTAATGTAGCATCACTTAAAAAATTATATATTTTATATAAAAAAAACTCTTTTTGAATATTAAAAAAGCTTTTAAAAAGACTCTTTTGAAGGCGAATATTTATAAGGAATTTACGATCTTAATGATCAACATTTTTCAAAAATTATGGTCATTGTTATTAAGCTTATTCCTTCGGTATAAAAAAAACAACCATCCGGAAGCTTAAGTTCCTAAGTTCCTTGATTTTTGCCCCAAAAAATTGAGGTCGATATCCTTCTTCCTTTGTTCCTCTAACTCTTTTACATCGTAAGGAGGAGCAAAAATGAGGCCAAACTGCTGCTGCTGCGTAGCATAAATAATTGAAGACCTCATCTGATCTCGCACCCGGTACGCATTAAAACGCAATTGGCAAACGAATGACTCAGAGCAAACGTAAAAGACAACGAAGAAGAGGAAGCACAAATGTAAAAGATCCTCCTAAGAATCTAAACCATCTCACACACAGAAAGACACGTGAGAGAGATACCATTACATTAGTAAGAACGATAGCATTGCATACGTTTTGTTTAGTTACTCTTAAAATGTAACAAACAAAATTTGACACTTCTTTGAGATACCACCGCACACGTACGTAACATTAAACCTTTATTTTTATAAACAAAAAAAAGCGGTCACACTTGCGGGCCCCCGGCACACACAACCACCATCACAAACGCGTCGATCGCGCTCAAACGATCACCTCATTCATTTACCGGTCGTAAGCGAGCAAAAAAAAAACGGTGTTATGTCATAACGAGGTTTGTTTTCATTTGTTTTCTTTTGTTGTTGAGTAGCAAACCATTTTAGAAGGAAGATAAGAACGACATAAATAATTACCCAATATCTGATAGTAACAAATTATCCACTTGCACTGCCATACTGTACGATTGTGGGTGACACTTTTGCTGTTTTTTGTTTGTTTTGTATAATAATTTCACACACTTTTAGTTCACTTTTAACTCAATCAAGCGCTTTATAATAACACACTGGTCTACTGGTTTCTTTTCTTAAGTTTTTAAGACGTAGTTTTTATCTATTTATTTTTGGAATCAGTTTTGCTCTGTTTAAGCAGTTTGTGCGGCGGTTCCACGTTCCTAGTCGGTGTGTTCCGATTGTCCTTGAAGCGACTCTTCTCCCAGGAGGGGTTTTACGAAAATTCGTCACAGTTCAGCAAAAACACACACACACACTCCGGCGCACACACACACGCACGCAACAGAGAGAAAAAAACGGTGTACGCAAGGAAAGAAGCACACTCACACACCGTAACACGCACGTTATTATGCGTGTGTTTATGTTGTTTTTTGCGCTTTCTTTTGCGTATTATTGCAAAGTTTGTTTTCTTTTGTAAAACATTCACTTTCGCTTTCACAGCTTTCGCTCTTTACAATCAAGTTCTAAACTCTTTTTTCCTTTAATAGTGAAACTGCATACAAATTGTGCCAGTTTTCAACCTCACATACGTTAAAAGCAATACGAACGATGAACACGATTTTACTGCGCGCGTAATGGCTTCTTCTCGCCCGAAATGGTACCGAACCAGATACCAGAGTAAGAACGGAGAAATTACAGTACGGGCGACTTAACTCGATGCTTGCCGTCGAACGAATGACGGTCCCAGGTCCGTGTTTATGGGGTGTGTTTTCATAAAATAATGATATTTTTATTTGCCTCCATCACACACACACTCGGAGCATGCACACAATGCAAAGTGGGAAGCGTGATGGTCACACCACTACACGCACAGCCCCTCGGGAAACCGGTATATCCGTCGGTGTGTGTGTGTGTGCGTGCGCCTGCGTTTATGCGATTCTTTTGCTGCATCTCTTTCTGGCGTTCGTTTCTCACCGTTCATATTCCGGCTCTTTCTGACATTCGGCAAGTCACTTGGGAAACCCTTTCGTTTTCATTTCATCCATAGCATAAATGCATTTCTTAAGATATCAAAATACATAATTAATATGTTGCCCTTACGCGGAACTGGGATTGTTTCTGACCATGCTCCATTGCCCGGTGGATATGTCGGCGGACAGTTTTCTTTGTTTTGCACGTAGACCGCCGTTGTCAACACGTACACACGCACACACACATCAATGTATGGGCGCGCACGCGCGCCTTCAAGCCCCTGATCATGCGGCGAGCGAGTGATCAGCGAGTTGAAGGAACGAAAAAGGGCCGTGTGGGAAGAGATATTGGGGAGGAGTGTATGTGTGTGTGCGAGGGTTCTTGTTTTGGATTTGCCACGAATGGGGCGGAAAACAGGAGTCCCCCGGTGTATGGCTGTGCGCGTGTGAACTCTCGAAGATACATGCCCCAAAACGAAGACGTCGACTTGCGGCTTGCTGTAGAGGTCAAAGTCTTTGAGGCCTACTCTACCATCTACCAAGCAGCAGTGTGGGGAAGGCATGGGGGAGATCCCAATTCCGCAAAACTCGTCTTATCCTACAAGAGAGTAGGAAGCTTCCCACGACGATGCACAGCTGATGGCGTATGTCTTCTTGCAAGATATCGCAAAAAAAAAACGATGAAAACATTCACATTATTCGAACTCGTTTCGGTGCTTTCATCACCACAATTTTTATGACATGAACATTTACACATCCAAGAACGCATCACTGTTGCTAAGCAGCGGTGTCTACTATGTTGTTTTTTTGTATCGCCATTAAATGTCACATCATAAAACAAAAACAACCCTCAACTACCACTGGCATGATCGTCCATAATCAAGACTTTGTTTACGGCTTCGAATCATCAAGGTTTTTTTCCATCACGTACCGCGAATGCCAATGTCCGGTTTGCGTGTGACATACGTAACGGGGGAATTTCTCCCGATACAATGCGCAGACAACAACAATGCGAAGACGGCGTGTGCTAATAACAACAGACGCTACTCTCAATTCCACCGTTGGGGACCGGTACGGTCCCACGCAGTCTGATGCTTTTTCGGAGCTGACAACATTCCCAAACCCCTAGACACGGTGTATCCCATCCAATTAGAATCAATTTGGTGGTAGATTGTTGACGTTAGTTTGCGAATCTGATTGGTGTCAATCGGTCGGGTCAGCAGTCGGGACAGTAAGTGATGCATCGTGCTTGACAGCTGGAGATGCAATTTAGAGTGCAATCGCAACACAAACACGGAGGTACTTGAGATGTACTTAATGTGTCTAATCTCGTGCCCTGTCCATCCAGTCAAAGCGTGGTCCTTCCGAGAAAATCGACGTTTGTTTTATCACGCACCCATTATCACCTGGAGCTCAGGATGAATTGTTTAATAACCACTTGAACATGCAATATTGCCAATAAAAATCAGGCAAGTAGCTCGTACTGATCATCCCCAAAACCCGAATTTTAGCGTTGTTGTAATTAGAACCGCGCGGGTGTTATCAGGCTACCACAGGCTACCTGCAATCAGGGCTCTCCGGTAGATAATCGATCCGTCGATGATCACCTCTCGACACCGTGATGCAGAGACCGTCACCAGGAGAACGCGTGCTGTTGCGCCATGATGAAGGTAATTGGGTCCGGCTGTCGTAAATATGATTAGACCAGCGGGGTACCAGGGTTCAGGTTTATTATTAGGTTTGACCAATGTGCACCGGAAGCAGCCTAACCTGACAGCTGCCCAAGCCGTGATGATCTTTAACCGCTCGAGTGAGATGAATGAGGTGATGAAACATCAGTCTAGTGGCACTTTGCAGACCTGTGTTGGAGGACTTCCAAATAATGTATTCACTCAAATTGCAGCAATTACTCACTGCACATCACAAAACACCTTCTAGATAACACTGCCGGGGTGAGTATATTAAAAACACAAAACAAAACCTTTCCCACACCTTACGGGTTTGTTTACTCTGCTGTCAATAAGCAACTTATCTTATTTTGTGCGATAAAGGTACGAAAAACAAAACTATCTCCATCATTACCACCAGCAAACAGCCGGATCCTTATCTAAGTCGCTCGATTGTGTCGGTCCGTTGAGGGTGGCAAAAATGGACACAAAAACAAAAAATCAAAACAGACCACTTTTGTTGTTTGTTGTGGCACAAAAAAAAGGAACAATCTTACACATCGTTCACGCAGGTTACGAATTGAATGCGCCACAGCAAGCGTATGTAAACAAGATCTTTGTGTCAACAGCGTGACCTCAAAACAGGTAGCCTTGAAGCGAGGAACTCTTAGGAACGGACGGCAAAGCAGCAGTACCGATACACCTACTCGCTCGGTATTGGGAAGGAAGTAGATCTTTTCTGCTCTACTCTGAGGGAAATATTATGAGTATCAGTAGAGAAAGTAATGCAACCAGCTATGGCCGGCTGTTTATCGAAACTATACGATCCTTCTTTCCACCGATCATCTCAAGGATTTTTGCGGTTATAGACCTTTTCCCTCGAGATGCTGCTAGTCCTTGTACCGTAGATCATCTACCAGTACCGTCTACTTCCGATGTTTTCGTTTTGTGAAGAATACCACCCTGGCGCTATGTTGTCCATCACCGTGACAAAGTGTCTGTGGCGAGATGCAAGACTCAGGGTTTGTTTTCGTGATTGTAGAAGTGGCGCTAGCTATTTTTGTAACGAAATCATCATATGTACAGTGATCGTTCTGACCAACTATGAGAACGTTTAATTGAGTTTTGCTCAAAAATAAATAATTAATTTTTGTTATCTCCTACAAATATTAGATTATTATATATAGTAATGCGTAGATTAGCTCAGAAAGGTCTATTTCACCAAAACTCAACCTTGTGCTAATTTATATTTAAAGTGATCCAGTCCAGACAAGACGCATTAGCAGATTGCTGTGCTTAAAATGCAACGAAACGGGGTCTGCTTTAAACTGTCTGATCTGTAACCTCACTAACCCTGGGCACCGTGGTACGGGCAGTCAGCAATGGTAATAGCGTCCGGTGTGACTAACCAAACATATGCCACTGCACACCGGCGTGATGCACATTGTACCGTCGTCGTCCAGGCACGGAACGCACACCAATCGACGGAAATAGTGGTCGCCAATCGCCGCAGAAGGTGACGGCGGTTTTCGAGGTGATCGGTGTACCGACGCGTGATCAGTGCGTGATACCTGCGCTTCTGCCGCCTATCCATATAAACAAACCATGACACACACGCGTGTGCTGTAGAACCCGTTTGTGGCCATCGGATTCGTCATCGAATCCGAGCGCGGCGGCTGTTGTTTGGTCGATATCGATGATTGTTTATTTATTCGGTGAGCTCGAAAAGGTGTTATCAGTTGCATGCCTTCTGCTGGCATGGGTTTACGTAAAACAAGATCACAGATGTTGCAAAAGAAAGACGTTCAATAACACCGCTCTAGTGGACGATATGTTACACGGCAAAACTATACTACCAAATGGTGTGCGTGTACGGCAGCCATTAAGCTGCATAGTAGTGTGCTACTTTTGTTCTATTTATAGCTTAACCACTCTTCCCTTCTTATCTCATCTCAAAATGTGTGATGTCATTCACGTCCATTCGTCGGCCACTTGTGTCGGTTCACTTCCGATGTGATTCTACCGTATTCTTTCTTGTGTCTACTACACCGACCTCGTGTGTGTGACCTTTCTCGCTTAATCACTTTCTAACGAGATGCAACCCGGGATCATCTGACCGTAGACACGTAGACCGAATGCCGGCTGTGCATGGTTGGACGACGTCATTGGAGGACCCCCAAACGGGATCTTCGCCTTCTTATCAGTTGCGCGTTTGCTGTAGCGTCAGGATTCTCGCTCCAAGCCGGTGACGCTGACCGCTCCTTTACCAACAAAATCCTGATAACACGGCGTTGCCATTAGCACCTATTGGCTTCCGATTAATCCATGCACCCACCAGGCACGTAGCTCATATGCGTTATCAGCTTAGTGGCGGTGGGGAACCCTTTTATTGACCAAGGTCGTAAGCTGGCGGTGAGTCGAGCTTAGGGGAGATATCGTTTAATGCCTTTTGAAATATTGAATCAAAATTTTGCTTCTGTTTTTAAGTGCTTTAAGCCACAGTGAGAGTGGCTATTAGGGCAATCTTTGAATGGGGGTGTTAGTCATTGTTTAGAATCATAAGTCTTCCACTTATTAGACTTACCCTTGAATGTACTCTACGAACAATTAGTTTGATACTTGTATACAGCGTCTTCAGGCATATTGCGCCACGTATGTGTCTACTGAAATCCTGTCTATATATGTTTAATCCTGTCCTCTAACACATCCAATAACCTTCAAAGTTCTCTCCTGGCCATAATGCTCTCTTCTTTTCGGAAGTTGTCATTGTTTTTCACTCGGTACAGGTTTAAACTTCGTGTGTTCTAACCCCAAAAATTTCATTTTACTCTCATTTAAACAGGACTTCAACGTAGAATTACAGTAGAGTCTGCCAAGAACCTCACTATTCCCCGTTCTGGTTGTGTAATAAGAACTGGATACACAAACTATTCAATATCATCATCCGAATCAAAACATAAATTATTATCAAGTGTATTGTCAACCTAATTCTCAGTTACAGTGTATAAAATACGGGACGACATTAGAATATGATGACAATGTAGGACAAAATCTAAAGCATTTCTCCACCACATGGCTTCGTATTATAAGATCGAAACATGTAACGAGAGTACCCGAAACCGAACCTTCTAGACATCTTGTCGGCAAGCGGGCAAAGCACACCAAACGTACACATACACTAATTCAATTGGGTGTGCAGCATGTGCCCCAGGAGAGTGGGGTTGTAATGGAAACCCATCGTGTTATTATTCATCGCCGTGGGACACACATGACCCAGCACCGGGGAAACACGAGACATCCACACACCACAAGACGATCACTCCCGGATCGCATGATTCAAGTTTATGGTGTGCCCGCACTACACCAACACAGAAAACAGGCACTAACGCGGTAAGAACCGACGAAAAGGAGAGGAGGAGGAGTGGCAGACGGTGAGAAAGAGGGTTTAAAAAAAAGATATTCGAAACCTCAGTAATGTGCCGTGCAAAATGAAGGAACGGGCGCACACATCACTCTCAGCTAACAGCTGATTTGATCGTGATCAGTACCAATCGGGAGGAAATCGTTGCAGATCCGTAAATAGCACTGCAGTTTGGGACAGAGCACACCATGCACATGGGGTGGAGAGCATGCAGTGTGTGTGACCGGCATTTTTGCTGAGGTTATATTGTTTCTGGGAATCATTTTTTTTATTTTTAAACAGAATTATGATATTTTAGATCCTGGTAGAATCCTAAAATTCTCCTTATAATGGGAGTTTTTTTATGTCATTTTTCGTAGTCAAGAAATTGATTACCAATGGCAAAATCCATACGAAACGGTTCTTCCAAAGTTGTGTTTTTTTATCGATGAAGTTCCAGTTTACAATCTCTTGAGAAAGCCAACGCAAACTTTGTTTAATCCCGCTCTCCTGTGTTACATTTCACTTCTAATGTCACCTTCACCTGCTCGAAAGCTTTTGGCATACACTATCAAAAACACATGTAAACGCGTGTCCCCTTGTTTCCGGGTTGCCCTCAGTACAGCTTACCTCGAACGCAAAGCAAACTGGATGAGCTTTAGTTACGGTTGAGTAATCGATGTCAGTTCCGTTGCCGTGTTCTTGTTGTTTCGCCTCTTCCTAGCTCCAAATAATGCAATTTCTTTCTATCTCACCACAACACCACTTGCCACTAAGTTCGGAAGAGGAGGGCTGTACTGTATTCGGTCACGATTGCTTTCTTGCTGCCTTCGAAGCGTTTACAACTGTGGCACTATCAACGGCACATCCGGGAACGATGCGCGGCGCTACGTGGACGTTTTCGCACTCAACAAGACGACTTTCGAAGCACGACTGATGGGTCCACTATCCACGAAGATATGAGCTTAGAGCCAGCTTCTTCCTTATCCACTGCACCTTACAATCTCAATAGCCGAGAATAGCCTGTGTGCATGTCTGTGTACACCCAGAGAGCGCGCTGCCCAGTCATCGAGTAGTCACTGGCAGAAAATAGCGCTGTCTGTCGTTTGAATCCCGATGCAAGTTGGCACGATTACTACAAACCACGATCACGCCGACGGATTTCAAGTGCACGATCAACGCCAGCCTAACCTTTTTGATTTGCTTTTGTTTCTTCTTATCACACCTACAACACGATGGGCGGATGATTAGAGTTCGCCAACTTGTTCTTCTTGATTAGAACGCGAGGCTTCACTTTCGAAAGTAAGCTCGTCTAAAATGTAACCCGTTCCGGATTTTGGTTCGTTCGCTACTAACATACTGGATGGACTGTATGTACGATCGTCATCGTCGTCAGAGCAAGCAGAAGGTTTTTTTTTTGTTGTGGTTTTGTTGCTCGTTTTCTTCTTCTACGTTCCCCGATTTGGTCTAGTAACGTCGCTGAACAGGCGGCTATTTGCCACGCATAACGAACAAGCGTGTGTTTGTGAGTGCGTTTATCGACTGGTGGTTCCAGTTTGCTAGCATTCGAAACGTGTGCCTCACTGCCAAGGGTAAGGCTACCAACACACACTGGCGGCTCACAGCCATTGGATTGGGAATTATTAATGGTATGCCACTAACTATACGAGGCAATCAAGATGGCTCTTCGCTCTTTTTTTAGATGAAGTTGGGCCGACTCTTTGATGGAACCGTCCGTCGGATGGAGGCTAAAGGTAAAGGTAAACAAATCGAAGATAACGATATGGATCGTCCGTGTGCGGCATAGCGGCTTCGGTGCCCTTCGGTGTTTGGAAGGGTTTACTTTGCTCACCCTTCGTTAGCGGGCCTGTTCATGCGTGTTAACTCTGGAGAGCAATTGAAGGATTAACTTAACTTAGTTTGGCTCTTAAGATTAAGAGACAAGAAGCAGTGTTCGCGGAAAACTGCAACGTTATGGGCAATGTTGTCATCCATTGCATCACATTTGTTGACCCGTTGCGTAACCCTCACAACACTCATGCCATGTGTTTGATACATTGCCAACATTCGGTTGGCCCTTGTAGCCTGTCAGAATTCTAGTAAACGATACAAAACTCCCCATAGCTTTTAAAAGTAACAAGTTCCGCTATTTGCCCTTCCAGCCACACACCGACAGCAGACATCGAAATGCAGGCCCCAAGGTCAAGTGGAATGTCAAACTGCGGGCGGAAAAAATGAAACCTGCTACTTACGGCGAGTTCCCGATAAGTTTTCCGGCTATTTTGGCTGCTGGATGGGTCGGCTTCTTCGCGGACACGCTTCAGGACACGCTTTGAAGGTCACGGAGCAGCAGGTCCCGGCACCGATGCAGATGTTTGATCGGAACCACACAAAAGGTACGTGTACACAGGCTAACTTCACTGCTTTGTATTTGGTACTGTTGTACCAACTTTTGCAACCAAAATGGACACTTTTCTGCACTTTCCACTATTACAATTCACCACAATAGACACATTCGCTCGCAAGCTGGACAAAACCACCACCAACTTGGTAACTTTTGACCCACCAATTCCGGCAGACACACACTCAACAGCTCGACCGAAACCTCTGTGTGTGTGTTGTTCTCCGGTACGGAAAATGTCGGCACTCCAACGCACTCAACGTTCGAATGTGGTATGGCGTGCGAGCCATACGTCCAGTACTTCGTTGTGTCAATGAAGAGATTAGGGCGAGCGGTAACGCCGGGTGTTTGGTGCGGTGCGGTGGTAGTGCGTTTGCGCCGAACGTACCATCGGTATCCTTTCAAAGTCCTTTAGCGTGTTCACGCGGTCTGGTCGTGATTGTTTGCCTTTTTTTTCTTGTTCTCGTATGTCTCGCTGTACCTTGCCGCACCGATTGTTGGACGATACCGGAGGAGGGCGCTGGCCCGGTTCGACGGTTTGGAGTCGCAGGGCGGATGGTTTATGCTATTCGTGCAAGTGCTTCTCTACTTTGTTTTGCTATTGACAGCCTAACCACCGGCAAAGGACGACTAGTGATGTTGTGTGTGTGTGTGTATGGGTGTACATTTCAGGAATGTATGCGGAAGCTTTATTGATCAAGAAGGATGTTTAAAGGTGCATTTCATTTTAAACTTATGTGCAATACAGTTTTTAAATATTAAATTAATATTTATAACTATTACTGTTGCTGTTTACAAGTGTTTTCATTCGTGCGCGCTTCATATGGTCAATTTCTTTTCTCTTCAAGGTGGGCCACCACCATGGTGACTGAAACTCAGCTTCTTTTACCATTCTAAGCTACTTCATAAATATTATCGAAAGATTTTGCTCAGCTTAAACAGCATGTTGTATGTTTCTAGGAGAATGTACGCACCTGTAGAAACGGAAATTTTTTCTCAAAAACCTTACATTACACATTTTACACACAGTTGGTTTAAAACTTAATAATTGTAACGCTGATCATGGCCTGTATTTTCGATATTTTTGACAATCATGCGCATGTATAAAACGGTCTATAATAGAACTTTACACTGTTCTGGATTCACTGTTCAATTTTGTATTACTCGAAACATTTATTTAAACACTGTGATGTTGGAGAGGTACTGTTGATTTTATATTCGGTCCAATTGTTCTAACATGGAGTACAAACGATTGCTGATATAAGCAGCCTAATATAATAAACACAAATTTAAATAACCTACATGAACTGATCAAGGAAATTAAATTACATAAAGTATTCTGCACTTTCAGTTGTTGAAAATTATATTAGAAACCTGTTCATTCACTCTATGCGCTTCTTCCAGCAATACTCGATTTAATAGAAATCTTCCTCCACATCCCGACCGCCACCACCGGTTTGATTTTTGATCTGATCCTGATTTAGATACATCTCCGACACCTGCCGTGCGCTAGTGGCGTCCGTCGCACCCTTGTCCTCGCGCACCCGTATAAAGCGCGGAAACCGCAACGAAATACCCTTCTCCGGATCGATAATGCCAATGCCGGCCCTGTGCACCGGGCTGAGGGACAGATCGGCACACAGCACTTCCCACACCTGCACCGCCTCGAACCAATCGTCCGGCACCACGTTCGCTTCGTGCCGGTAGTACGGTTTCGCCTGCGGTATAACGTGCGTGCGGAAAAAGTCCGTATGACGCTGTAGATCCTCGTCCGAAAACCCCGTACCGATCTTGCAGATCGTCTGATACTCTTCGTTCTCTTCGTCGTAGCAGGCCAGCAGAAAGCCACCGTACGTGCCGGTACGCTTGCCCCGTCCCCGGTAACCCCCGATTACGACCAAATCGAGCGAATCGCCCACCCCGGTCAGATAGTCCTTCTTTAGTTTCAGCCAGTTGCGCGATCGTTTCGCAATTTCGTACGTTGCTTCACGTGCTAAGGTTTTCACCATTAAGCCCTCGCAGTTTCCACGGACCGCATCATCGAGGAAGCGTTGCAACTCGTCCAGATCGCTCGTATCGAGCCGGGTCGCATATTTCCACTGGCCTTCTATTTCGCGAAAGTGTTTGTACAGCAGATCGCGCCGTTCGACGAACGGTTTTTCAACGAGTGGTTCACCGTTTAGATACAGCAAATCGAACATGAACACACACACCTGCACCTTAATGTCCGCTTCGTTTGCATCCTTGCGCTTGCGGGTGCTCAACACCTGAAACGGAAGAATTTGCTTTTTATCCGTATCCCACGCCACAGCTTCACAATCCAGGATGGCGCTCGTCACTGGTTCCGTGCGGGTAAACTCCAACCGTGCGATTACGTCCGGATATTTGCTTGTATTGTTTTCCTGATTTCTGCTAAAGATTTGAACGCTTCCGTCGGAAAGCAGATGAATTTGGGCCCGCTCGCCATCGTATTTCCATTCGCAGGTAAAATCAATCCCGTCAAACCGTTGCAGAACTTCCTGCACGCCTTTGGTAGGATGAGCAAGCATAGGCTTTAGGGGTGTGCCCGGTTCCATGGGACAGTGCTCGCTTAGCTTCTTTATGCCGTGCTGCAGAAGTACCGGCACAATTCGATTATAATTCGGGCACTGGCAGTACACGGTTTTCAGTGCAAGTGCAACCTCTTCTACGCGTGCTTTCACACGCGTTTCTGACTCCCCGGCGAGGGCATTCACAACGGGAGGATCCTTGTGTGGTGGTGTTAGAGCACACGCTTGTGCCAGTGCCTGCAGCAGAGATTGTTCCGCTACACCGATACGTAGCTTGCCGGCCAGTGATCGAATAACGTAGCGAGACTCCGAGTGCCGGCAGGCGACAAACATCGACTGAATTTTGTCCATTTTCTTCGCCATCGAGGCAGATCCGGTCATGGAAGCGATCTCGCGCAACTTCCCAAACACCACTTCCACCGTAAGTGGTGCCGGACGGAACATTAGATGCTGGCTGCTCTTGGACTGTTCCGCAACAAGCCCCAAATCGCCCGTTGTTTGTGCGTCCGCCTTTATCTGCGCTAAGCTGCGCCCGGTGCTTTGTGCGATTGCTTTCATGAGGGAAAATTCTGCTATCCCCAGCTCAACACCTTCGTAGGCTGGGGCAAGCTGATTCAGACAGAGATAGACGCTGGCGAGCAAGTCTTTCGGACTGAGCAATATTACCGAGCGGAAGTAGTTCGAAAGTATTTCGATCATCCGGAGCCGGCCACTTGTTTCCTCGATCATTTGAAACGTGCGTGCCAGTGCCAGATAGGGAACGCTACAGAAGAATAGTTAATAGTATTAATGCTCATGTACAAAAATTAAACTGAACGGAAAACACTGAAACTAACCGGTCGCCCTTCTTCCAAAATGCGTCCTTCAATGGATGGTAGTTCTTCTTGGACGGATCGTACTTCGATCCATCGCTTGTCGACGCTCCATCATTCGCACTTTCTGCACCGTCGTTCGGTTGCTTTTTGACGGAGAAGAAAAATGATCGTGCGGCACCAGATCCTCCGGACCCGTTGGCTACGGGTTTGGGTGGGTCAGCTTTCTTCGGTGAAGGTTCATCCTTGCTAGGTGATGGATTTTCCTCCTTCTTTACAGTAGCTAGACTCACGGGAGACTTTGACTTCGTCGTCGGTGAAACTTTCTTGGAAGTTTTCTTTTCTTTTGCTGCATTAGTTTCCTTTTTCGGGCTTGCTTTCGATTTCGGTTCCTTTTTCACGGTTACAGAACGGTCAGCCTTACCGTTTGAGGTTGGTTCTTCTTTGGACGCTTTTGGGGATGGAGTTTTCTTTTCTTTGCTGTAAAGCAATAATGATAATTTAATTAGATAAAGATGGATTCTATCAAATAGCTTACGGTTACGACACACACCCTTTGACGGTTGGTTTGCGATCGCGCTCATCCTCACTGCTGCTGCTGCTGCTGCTCGAAACGACACGGGACCGTTTAGCTTTTTTAGTAACTTTCACCGGTGAGTTGGAAGCTTCGTCATCGTCCGGACTGATGGTACGTTTACTTGCCGGCGACGGTTCACTGCTGCGGAGAGTAATCGAACGCCGAATATAAGGATAGGAAGAAACGCAACTTAATGTTGGTGTACGATACTGAGCGGCGCGGTAGCTTTGGATTAGCGGCACCAATCCTCTACTGCTTCGGTACAGGTTGCCGTAGTGCGCGGTCTGTTGCACCAGCGGCACCAACTGTTTTAGATTGCGCAACATCATCGCACTGTACCGCACTGCCATTACGAGCGTATTTTTACGCCGTAGGCACAAAGGTGCTAACTGTGAATACACACCTTTCTTCAGTTGATTTATTATTATTTTCCTGCGTTTGTTTTGCCGCTGTACCACCGCCGTCCGAAGGCGTACTTTTCTTTCCAAAGAATGATCTATAAAGAGAGTAATCATGTTAATTTGCATGAAAGCTAACGTTTCAAATACAATTTCACTTACAAGATTGATTTTTGGGACATGATTTTACATGAAAACTGAGGGACTGCACGGGATGGATTACAAGATATTTTGATGATGACGCCGGTATTTACGCGCCACTTGTCAGTGGCAATGTTGACAGTTGTGTGTTGTGAAAATATGACGTTTGCGCAAGGTTGCTATAGAAAACCTAGAGACACCTCGCACGCATGCTGTAGGACCGCAGAGATGGTCAAATAAAAGCTTTCATTTTAAAATAACAATAAAAATGACGATAATTTCGGATGTTCTATGTATCGCCTTTGAAAGATCCCGTCAACATAATTTCTAAAGTACAGGACGGTATGAATATGTTCTTCTGCAGTGCGCGAAGCATGTGGTGCATCGCTTGTGCTGCTTTGGTGCTGTTTAAAAGAGGCTGTAAGGTAGATGGTGCTTTTTAGCTAAAGTACGCTTTTCAAAGCTGCAGTCTTTTTCTCACACAAGCAGCTTTGTTTAGGTTTTTTTTTTTATCTTTCGCTTCATAGTATTGTCACTTTGAGAACTATCGAGAATTCTCAAATATTATGTCTTAATTATCAATTTTATATATTTTTAAAATCATTTCATACTTCATTTTTCCATATATGTCAGCTCGTGTGTCGATCTTCTCTTCAAATGTTTTGTATTGCTTTAGTATTACGGTATATTTCTAAAATAATAATACAATTAGTAAAATCGCAAAGCCGTTCGAAGTGGTAAAAATACGTCCGTCGTTCGTGCCGGTCGGGAGCAGAGAGAGTGATCACCACTACTCTTCCGTTGACAGTCACTAGCAACGGGAGTGTGTGTAGTCTCTCTGCTAGTCCATGGGATGTTAGCACAGGGTGCACCTAACATCCCCCCTCCTTAATCGCGCTGGTACGAGTGCATCCACTGCGGTGGTTTTCGCACACGCGAAGATCGGCGTAAATGCTGGACCGGCGAAGGAGATCTATTATCCGCTGTCTCGAAACCCGGGGATTCATATGTCGCCGCACCCTTTTCCGAAGATAACACCGATGACGTTGACGATGACAAAAACGATGACGATGACGGTGACGGTGACGATGACGATGACGATGACGGTGACGATGACGATGACGATGACGATGACGATGCCGATGACGATGACGATGATGATGACGATGACGATGATGATGATGATGACGATGACGATGACGATGACGATGACGATGACGATGACGATGACGATG
>KZ062442.1:116806-150767 GCA_002091835.1 Anopheles maculatus | reverse complement strand
CTTGACGTTATGGAGGGAAAACAAATGTAAGTTTAAAACACTGTTCGATAACTGTTTGCAGCTCTGCAGCGAAACTTACAACATCATTCCCCGTGGACTGGGAGATAACAAACACTGTGAGCAGTATCACGATTAATGCCTTTCGATGCATGCTGACACACTGGATCGTACAAAACTATTCCCTCCAGCAAGAACTGGATGCGCTTTTTATAGCAATGCATCTCCGCAGTGCATCGGTTGAATGATGCAGCATATGTTGTGGGTAAAATGTGCGCAAAACTTTGCTCTTATCAAAACCGGAGTTCTATAGTTGGCAAACTGCAGCCACTTATCATCAGCAGTGTGCGTATGTTTACAATCGCGCAACATCAACATCCACCATCCACCAGCCGTAGGTAATGTAGGTTGGTTGGGCTAGCCGTAAAGCAGGACTTCTTTGTAGCGCACAGCACAGCAGACGGGGCAACTTCATTGCACTTTACAGGACCGGCAGATAAGCTGTCGTAAGATGTATAACTTTACAGGACGAATCAAAAGAATGAACCATGCCACGGCCGTTATTTACCAGCGTATGAATAATGTCGAGATGTTTGTTTACTTTTGACAGAGCGAACGGTTTCCAGAGGTACACCACCGTGCGGGCGAACGCAGAAGGAAATACATTTGAAACCAAGCACCAAGCATAAAACCAGCAACCGTCCGTCGTTACGCTTTTAAGACACTCGCAGCATAAGTACGAGATTTGAATGCGAAGCGATGTGACTATTTATTTACGCTGCTCTGCACCGTACAGACAAAGCGCGATCTGTTATTCACTTTTTTCGCAGCTCAACTTATTTTATTGCGTTAGCTGATGCTGTGTGACTGTGTGTGAGAGAGAGAACTGAGCGAGTGAAAGAAAAGTGGGCTTTCACTTTATTTGGTGGAATAAAAGACGAGAAATAAAATTACATTCATGAGCTTAAGTAAACCAAAGATCAGCTACTACTTTTGTTTCCAGCCGAATGAATAAATTAGCAGGACCGCCCGGCGACACAGTTTGTGCGAGTTGCTTAAGTTCCCGCGAGTTCTCACCCGCGGTCGTTAGCTGCCAGCATCGGCTTAGCTGCTGTCGCTTCGTTCCACGCTTTGACGAGACGTCAAAAGACGCACCGGCGCCACCCAAAAATAGTCGTTGCCAACAGATAACAACAGTTTCTGGCAGGGGTAGAAAATATTTGATGAAAAATTCACACCTAAACGCGAAGTGGCTGTTAGTGGTGTGTGACATAAGAGCGAGGGAGAACGCAAAAATCAGCTCGTAAAAGAAAACGATTGTAAATGATTAGGAACATGAACTGGTGTGTGATGCTCAACACACAGCTGGCATTGGTACGGAGCGTTTAAGCGATGGTTATTATGAGTATTAGAGGTTTCGAAACTGAAGTGTTTATAACCTTATAATGTATATTGAATACCTTCACTCCCCGATGCGCTAACTCTTCCAGTGTTTGTAGAAAGCTGGAACGATCCCGATAAGACTTACCGTGCCAGACATCAATAGTACAAACAATGAGTAATAATAGACGGAAGTGTTCCAGCAAACACGCTACCATCACCTTCACGGACCATCACGGTTTTGACCGAAACGATAAGGAACCCGAACCGTGCACCGCCGTATCAAAGTTCAGCGTAACCGGTACGGTGCACGGTCCAGCATCCCGAGCGATAGCGCAAGCTGGCTAGACACGCTACACCGCTGCAACCGTCGCTGGTCAACTGCAGCCAGGAAACGATGGTGACGCTTTATCAGTTTCTTTTGGCACGGATGCTGTGGCGTGCGCTGTAGTGTGGGTGCATTTGGAAACACCCCATCAGTCGGTGTGGCCGTGTGCTGCCGGGTGGGAAGATTATTAATGCGGTTGAATTAATTGCCAAGGTAATGAGCCCTTGAGGGTGTGATTTGATAAGGACTTTTGGAAGCATCCTTCCGAGCACTCAGTACTTCACGGGTATTATTTATAGATTCCGGATAAAGTTCATTTTTACAACAACAAAAAAAGGCACATCTACGAGTGTGAGTGGTTTGAATCGTCTGATTCGGTACGATTCTTTTCGCTTCTTCGGAGCTGGTTGCGAAGTGGCAAGCAGTTGTTTCGTTCGCCACTATTCGCGTATGAACGATAATCGAACTTCGATATTTGATGTAGCAAAGAATAATTGGACGCTTCGCCCCAATCGTGTGCGGCTGGTTACGTCAACGAATGATGCCATCAACAGTGGTGTGTGGCGAGCGAGAATAAGCGCCTCCTCAGTATAAAAAGCGATCAGAACGCGTGCGAAGCGAACGAATGCTGTGTGTGAATCCTTGCGCGCAAGGTGGTGTGTGCCAATTTCGTCGCTGAAGTGCCGGATAAAGCAAGGGGTGCGTTTCAATTTTCTAGCAGAGAGTTTGAAAGGATTGCTGCACTCATGCACACGTGCTCCACAAAGAAGCTGAGTGGAGTGAAATGTTACGAAAGTGGATATATTTGAAATAATAGAAAACGAAATGTTTTATTCCGAGCGCCGTACTTCAAAATGGTTCGAACTGGAAGATGTTGTGTGTGTGTGTGTGTTTTGCGCACCAACAGTGCTGTGTTTAGTCGCGATTTGACAGCGATCCAATACGATCGTTCGATAAATGTTTCACAAAGTGCACATCTGGGGAAGAAAGATAGCAGCAAACACTGGTCGGTGCTCGCAGTGCTGTTGCAGCTCGCTCGTTCAATAAACCTCCCAAAATGCAACGAGAAATCATCGCTAATAGACTGCTGGAAAGGAAACGAAATGCCTGGCAGTGTATGAGCATGGCGATACACAGCATACCGGGCATAGCGTAGACATGCATTTAAATGTCGTGTTTGCATTTTCAAATATTTGTACGTGATTTTCAACACGCAAATACAGTTTCGGTACGCAGCAGCGTGTGCTATACCTAACAGGATGTGGAATTTAGATGAGCATGCAAGGCTGTTTGCTCAATATTTAATATTCTACCGAACTAGCAATAGTTTGTTTTGGTGGCACAAATTTATAATCTCCACAGCTAGTCGGGTTTAAAAACGAGACGAGCTCGTTTGAAGTACCAAACCCCGGTTTGGTGGAAAAAAAAGAATCATTTCCATCGAATCTGTTTTAAATATTAATAATTAAATGGTGATCCTCCGTTTCACTGGTGTATCAAATTGTAATGTATGGTTTGCTGTTTCCCCAAAATGATGTCGCTGCACTCGAAAATCGATTGGCAGAAAAATGTGATTGAGTTATAATTGCGGCTTCGGATGATGGAGATAAAGATCAACCAGGGTCCCATTACAGCGATGGTTAAAATTACCAAACTCATCAACGTGCTCCCGTGAGCTTTCGCGCATTTCCACTGGGAACACATTATAATCTGCTCACCTTCAGAGAACCCGCATGTCGGGTTGGGGTTTTCTGTAAAACGGTGCGACACAGCTACAGGGTGGGACAGCGTGGGCATTTTTGGAATATTAATATTTTACCTGCCGGTGTGATCCTCCGTCTGGCTTTCACAAACTTGAAACAACAGTTCCGGGACTGTCTGGATGTCTCTATGCCGGTTGCGTACTTCAGTGGTCCCGTTTTTTTTTTGGCATTTGCAACACCCAACTCCACGGTTGTCTGGACCGTGGCGTGGGACAATGTTTTTGTCTCGATTAATTTTTTATGACAACCGTTATCACTGTCATGCTTCACAGGCTGACAAGTCCACTGCACACGCCATTATAAGCTTCTTCTGGGTGCGTTTCGGGATGGGAGCTTTGTGCCGGCGTGTCACATCCGCGTTTGGTTTGTTGTTAATTGTTTGTAGTATGATTTAACTGTCACCGTAGATTAATCTGCCACGATGCAAGTGTCATCCGTAACGACGCAAATGGCTTCCGTGAAGCTGACAGCACGTCCACCAGTAGACCAGCCGGCTCAGAATGGACACAGCGGCACAAACATCACCACCGCTGCCACCGCCGTCCCGGAGGAAGTCGTCGATCCGTTCTGCAATGCGGACAATCCGCAGATAATCAGCTTCCAGGACGTAACGTCGGCCGCGTTTAAAATTCGGAAAGGTGTCGAGCTGACACCGTGCGTGGTACGTGGGTTGTGATGGGGGGGTGGAATATTTCCATTTTTATACGTTGTGCACGTTTGTTTTTGCATGGCATCGTTCCACCAACACAGAAATCGCACTTCTCCGACCTGATCGACATGGACATCTACCTGAAGAAGGAATTTCTGCAGTTCACCGGCAGCTTCAAGGAGCGTGGCGCCCGGTACGCGCTGCTAATGCTGACGGACGAGCAGAAAAAAACGGGCGTTATCTCGGCGTCCCTCGGGAATCATGCGCAGGTAAGATTATGCTGGTATCCTTCCGTCCCTTCAGGGACCAACTGCTCATCAACGGTTTTTTTTTTCCAAAAAACAAACATCACATTTTGGTGATGGGATCGTGGTAGGACAACCGTGTTCGCCACGTGTATTAATGTCCTTTCTGGGTGTGCGGCAAACGACTGCTGTGGACTCGTTTGTGCAGGCAGAGATTTCACCACCAGCCTGGAACCAGCTGGAGAAAGGTGTTGTTAAAGTTACTCACTTGTTTTGTGTACGTTGTTCTTGTTTTACTTTTCCATGGTTTAATGTCCTATCATCGTGTGTCCTGTGTGACTGCTGTGTGGCCCCACCACAACAACAAAAAAACACGTTCATCTATCCGGAAAACACGACCCGAAATGGGTAGGGCCTGTCCTATCACGGCTGGAAGCTTGGCATCCCAGTGACGGTCGTGATGCCACTGAAGGCTTCACTGATGAAAATTCAGAAATGCCGTAACTATCATGCTAATGTCGTTGTACAGGTATGTTTACCCCCTCGCACCCTTCCCGGCCCTGGGAAGGTTAACATTGTTTTGATTGCTAAATTCTTTACCGAGCTGCTGTGTCTGTCTTCTCGTACCTTTTACCGGGACGGGGCAAACACGGCACCGGTCGCACAGGGCGCAGACATGGGCGAGGCAAAGCGGATCGTCATCCGTAACGACGCAAATGGCTTCCGTGAAGCTGACAGCACGTCCACCAGTAGACCAGCCGGCTCAGAATGGACACAGCGGCACAAACATCACCACCGCTGCCACCGCCGTCCCGGAGGAAGTCGTCGATCCGTTCTGCAATGCGGACAATCCGCAGATAATCAGCTTCCAGGACGTAACGTCGGCCGCGTTTAAAATTCGGAAAGGTGTCGAGCTGACACCGTGCGTGGTACGTGGGTTGTGATGGGGGGGTGGAATATTTCCATTTTTATACGTTGTGCACGTTTGTTTTTGCATGGCATCGTTCCACCAACACAGAAATCGCACTTCTCCGACCTGATCGACATGGACATCTACCTGAAGAAGGAATTTCTGCAGTTCACCGGCAGCTTCAAGGAGCGTGGCGCCCGGTACGCGCTGCTAATGCTGACGGACGAGCAGAAAAAAACGGGCGTTATCTCGGCGTCCCTCGGGAATCATGCGCAGGTAAGATTATGCTGGTATCCTTCCGTCCCTTCAGGAACCAACTGCTCATCAACGGTTTTTTTTCCAAAAAACAAACATCACATTTTGGTGATGGGATCGTGGTAGGACAACCGTGTTCGCCACGTGCATTAATGTCCTTTCTGGGTGTGTGGCAAACGACTGCTGTGGACTCGTTTGTGCAGGCAGAGATTTCACCACCAGCCTGGAACCAGCTGGAGAAAGGTGTTGTTAAAGTTACTCACTTGTTTTGTGTACGTTGTTCTTGTTTTACTTTTCCATGGTTTAATGTCCTATCATCGTGTGTCCTGTGTGACTGCTGTGTGGCCCCACCACAACAAAAAAAAAACACGTTCATCTATCCGGAAAACACGACCCGAAATGGGTAGGGCCTGTCCTATCACGGCTGGAAGCTTGGCATCCCAGTGACGGTCGTGATGCCACTGAAGGCTTCACTGATGAAAATTCAGAAATGCCGTAACTATCATGCTAATGTCGTTGTACAGGTATGTTTACCCCCTCGCACCCTTCCCGGCCCTGGGAAGGTTAACATTGTTTTGATTGCTAAATTCTTTACCGAGCTGCTGTGTCTGTCTTCTCGTACCTTTTACCGGGACGGGGCAAACACGGCACCGGTCGCACAGGGCGCAGACATGGGCGAGGCAAAGCGGATCGCACTGAAAATGGGTCACGACCGGGGGCTTACGTATATCAACGGGTACGACCATCCGCACATCATGTCCGGCCAGGGTACGATCGGGCTGGAGATCATCGAGCAGGTCAGCGATATTGATGCGGTCGTCGTACCGGTCGGTGGCGGCGGACTGATAGCTGGCGTCGCAACGGCCATCAAAAATTTAAGCCCAAATACCAAAATCATCGTAAGTGTGTCGGCCGATAGTGGCCGGAAATAGTTTGTCGAGACGGGTTGATTCCCGGTGCCATTGCAGCGCAAAAGATTTTAACGAATCGGTGTCAAATAACTTGT
This sequence comes from Anopheles maculatus, assembly GCA_002091835.1. NCBI lineage: Eukaryota > Metazoa > Arthropoda > Insecta > Diptera > Culicidae > Anopheles > Anopheles maculatus. The sequence goes on along the minus strand of KZ062442.1, from coordinate 144,234 downwards.
TCGCAATCGTTTCGCAGGGCGTCGAGTCGGAGAAGTGTCCCAGCTTTACGCGGGCGCTCGAAAACAAGGGACCGGTGTTTGTGGCGAACCAGGAAACGCTGGCGGACGGGTTGGCGGTGCCACAGGTGGGCTACAATGCGTACGCCACCACCGTACCGCTGCTGGACAAAATGATCGTCGTTAAGGAGGAATGGATTGCGCTCGCCATTTTGCGACTTGTTGAGCTGGAAAAGTGTGTCGTCGAAGGAGCGGGCGCGGCCGGGCTCGCCGCCATCATGGCCGGCCATCTGGATGAGTTCATCGGCAAAAGGTGAGTGTTCGGTGTGCGTGTGTGTGAAGCAAACAGTGAGGCGCGAGCACGATTTTCATGTCCGGTTGCATTCTTCCCGATCGCGATACGTTTCCGGTAGAGTGGTGCTGCTAATTTGCGGAGGCAATATCGATACGACCATGTTTGGCAAGTGTCTGGAGCGCGGTATGGCCGCCGAGGGACGTTTGCAGCGGTAAGGCTAACTTCGGTCCGCACTGACTCGGCTTCATAATGACATAACATTGCGGCTGATGCCTGTGATGGCAATTGGCTGTGCTCTCTTGTCTTTGCATTTCACGCCGCCTGGACTAATGGGTACGGTTATTTGCGCCGGTGCGTTGGATCGTAATACGGGATACTACATCTGGTGTACGTGTGTGTGTGTGTGTGTGCGCTGGTTACGAACAGATTCACCGTCACCGTAAGCGATGGCCCGGGTGGAGTTGCTAAGCTGTGCAATCTGTTGGCCAGTTTGGGCGTTTCCATCAAGGACATAATGCACGAACGTGCCTTCATTCGCGATATCCACCACGTTGAGGTAAGCGGCAGACACAAACGGCAGACGGCCATGTTCCTTTTTTCGGGGTTTTTTTTTTTATCTTTTATTTTCTAGGAGCGTTAAGCGTACACGAATCCATTGTTTCCCAGGTCCGGTTGTATGGGTCTGTACGCTCACTGTGAGTCGGATGTCTCTGTGCATCGTTACACGGAGGACGTTTACTACGCGAACGTTATGTGTTTGTGTGTGCGAGTGTTTGCTAAAAACTTTCCCCAGCAAAACAAAACAAAAAATACACCACCGCCATGGGTAAATTTTGCGTTGACAGGCCCAAAAATCTAGACGCCGAACGGTGTAGCCACTGGTTGGTAATGACGGGTACACGGGCAACCTCGCTCGTTATGATTTAATTTACGGTCAATGACCATGCGTGGTCGAGCGTGACGACGGCACGACCCGCAGACGGTTACCGTTGGCTTTGTTTGTGCTGGCGTTCGTGGTCAACCAGCGGGAAGTACTTCACTCGCGTCTAATATTTACCTTTCGGCAGCGGGTACGCTTCATTAGCGTGGAAAAGGTTTTGGTCCGGCCGTTCGGATGATTGGATTTCATGTTTTCTCTGATGTTCGGTGCGGTCGGTTTTTGATTGCGTTGATTAGCGAAACAGTTCGGTAAGGATGCGTTTGCTTTTGCCCGGTTACGGTGACCGTTTTGTTTATGTGCCTGGCGGTAAACCGTACCGTCCGGGCTGGGTGGACAAACTAGTCGGCAAATGTTGATTGAATGAGTGTACTTTGCATATTTTTTTCGTCCTCCCTCTCTCTCTATCTCTCTCTCTCGCTCGGTGCGCTGAAATCCGTGCAGTTACGTTAATCTATGCAAACGATTGGAATGGATAAGAAAATAGCATAACGTTCAAAATCGCATTAACTGTCACACTTTAGCTCTGCTAATGGTTTTTGGAGCTGGTGATAAAGGTAATGGGATTAAACGCTTACAGAACCAAATTAGCATTAAGATACTCTGGGTAGGAATAAAATTTAAATGCCGTTCCACATCTTCGGTTCGTAAAATCTATTAAAGATTCATACATTCTTCTGTATAAGCATTCAATCTTTTATAAGCAGTTCAAAAGCTTCTTAAAACAAAGAGATCTTTATTAGCTTGTTTAGTGTTGTTTTTACTCTCTCGTTTGTGTTTGACAATGTTATCAACCCGTAAAACCTTTTGCACTACATATTTTCAGGTGAAAGTGATTTGTGAAACACGCGATTGGGAACATTCCAAGGAAATGCGTAAGGTGCTGCAGGAAACATACAGCAAAGTTCACTTCTACGACATGCCGATGGCGATTACGGAATAGTGCTATAGTCGATCGTGCAAACCGTACCGTACCTCCAGTTCCAGACGATAAGCTGCAAATTTTCCCTCTCAACGAACACGACTTCCGACCGGCTGCAATCGCGACTTCTACCGTTCCGCAAGTGAACCGTGCATTCCTGGTGCTGCGACCCCGTTTCCGATAGTTTCAATAAATTGACCCTGTACCGACGCAATTGCCAGCCATGTGGATCTGGTCACAAATGTAGTACGTGTGTATGTGAGTGTTATTTTTTGTTCCTGCTGTCGCTCTGTGTCTCGTATGCTCGTACGCTCCTTTACCACATTGCACCGACCAACGCGTCTATTATTGAACTTTTACCGTTGCGCGATCGTCGCGCCCGGCAGGAGGTCGCGAATCGGTTTTATTTATGGTAATGAAAACGCAGTACGTGCACTCCTCGCCTATTGCAGCTGTACGCGACCGTTTGCTCGCATGTCGTGGGCGTGAGAATGGTATGCACGATGTAGCTCGTAAATGGGAATCCCAGGCAAACCCCGTGGCTGGGGCCAAAAACTCAACCAGGGATTTGATTGCGAATCAACGAGCTGGTGCTACACGGCACTACCATAAATTTTAAAATGCTTCCCTTTTCGCGTACCAATGTTCGCCTCTAGCCGGTTACTTAGAAAGCTGTGGCGTACCATCCACATACACACACACTTTTCTACCTTGTTAGTGGGAGAGCTCAGAGTGTAACGCGTTGGTTCGCAATCAACACGGACATAGAACGATTTGAAATAGTTACTTCCCGGTCCGGTGTGCTACGGATGGGCCGGGAGTTCTCCGGCAAGGTGGGTCGACATGTAGCGAAATGAGCTTCGTGCGGGAGCAACAATTTTGCATTCTACAAGCCCCGTCGGTGAACAAGTGCATGGGGTCAGCGGGATAATTTATAACGGTAGCACCGCTAAAAACCGGTCCACCTTAAACTTGTTTATGTCGTTACATGATGCAGCGGTATGTGTGTAGGATTCAGGCTTAAACGAATGCTATTTTCGTTTGGAACGAGCCTAGTATTTTTTAATTTTGTTGGGATGAACGTGTCATGGTGAAGTGGAGATCGATTTTAAATTGTTGTAGGCTTTCTTTATTCCATCGCAAGAAAATAGTAGCGCTGAAGCTTTCATCTGTACAACCTACCAGGCGCCTCCATAAAGCTACCAATGACCAGGCGTCTCCATCGATCCGAACAATAAACAAAATAAAGCTAAAAAAGCTCAATATAAAAAAAATCAGTTTTACTGCTTTAAATATGTAAAATTGCTAAAAAAAGGTTGAAAACAGAAATGAAAAAAAAAAATAAATGTTTTAAACCAATCTATTTCAAAGCCCAAAATTGTTTAAGCTCCATTTTCTCTCGTTACGAAAACAAAAGAAACGGTATTACGAACACAATTGATGCTCTTCCCCTTGAGAGCCCTTTCATTAAACGCCTACGTTAAGGCGATTAACTACCGAGTACCCTTAATTAGCGACTTCAAACGATTGCCACCCAATTCCACTAATCAATGTGTATCGCGCCGCTTCGGCCAAAACGATTGTTTTAGCTGGGGGGGCTACGAATGAAAATTGACGCCCGCCAAGGATGACCCGTGTCTATCATCCCTCCCGTGTACCGCCCGTCTCCGGCCGTCCGAAACGCCGTGTCCCGCTGTGAATGTTTTCATAGTAGTTTAGCTGGAAGGAATGCTGTTGCGGCAACTGGCTCGAAAAACTGGCAGGCCTATTCGGGCTAATTGTTTTTAATTAACTACGATGTTGACGATACGGTGTTATTTGTAATCAACACGCACCGAAATTGTTTGAAAAGCTAATTACAGTGCATTGATTTCGAGTTCAGCCTATGGGTGGAAAATGTTTGTCGAAACTCGGAGCCTCGTACGTAGTTGGATGGATGGATGCTGGTGTTTACAAAACTTTTTCCACAAACCAAGCCGGATATGACAGTGAAACCGACCACGCTGCTGAGCACATCTTAAGCGGTGATGGTGTCGTTGTGACATAACAAACAAATCATCTTTTACTGTCTACGCTGGTGACAGTGCCGGCAGAAGTCGGATGAAAACTGTGGCCGAAAGCTATAATTGAGGTGCAAACTGTCGCTCAGGTGGTTTGATAAAGTACAAACACACTCACACACTCGCACCCCGCACCGTGTGCCTCGTTGGCTCGTTGGGCACGTCTGCAAAGTTAAGATTATGGGCGTGTGGTGCAAACAAATGTGTTACCTGCAGACCTCATCCCAAACTAAAACGATAACTAACTGCAAGCACTAGACGGACGCACTCGCAGGTGTAGCTGTTCCGTACCCTTTTGCTGTAGCCCGTTATTTGCGAGCGTTATCATACCGCGGGATAGAACCGGGTGACGTTACCCCCTTGGACGCTTTCGTTCCGCCAGTTTCCGAAGATGAAACTTTGACGCCCTGGATGCACACCAACTTCTCCTCATATTTCTGCTTTCCTAGATGTGTGCTTGTGTATTTCCACTTTTCTGTTCTTTTTGTCACAAAGTTTTAGCTTTTGTCGCTGCTCTGTTCTTTCTTTCACACCGTTGTTTTTACCACGCTGCAACTAACTAAGGCTACCTTCATGCTTCGGCACCCTAAATAGTGAACGCTTCTTCACCGGCAGCGAAAGCTGCTGAATAATGTGATCCTTTCGAGGTGCACACAAGGAAAAAAAACCCCTGTCGCATAATATCTGAAACGGGCAAAGTTTGCAGCTCGCCAAATCCGTTCGAAAGTTCGGTGTTTGCGACGAATCTCGTCTGTTGATGTTTATTGTGTCGGTTTCGGTACTCCACCGCCGAGTTGTGCTTTCTTTGGCTCCCGGTATTTTTTTTTTTGGCATAGGTAGCATGTAGGCGGCACACTCACTGCCCGTGTGGTAAAAGTTTTCTTTCCTTTGCGCGTTGTTTAAAAGACAGCTTTCGTGTTGATTTTTTGTTTTGTTTTCGCTCGTATCGTACGATCAACCATTGTCTTGTGAAAATTATCCAACGAAATATGACGAATCGCAATCGATTGGGATAACGAGAGGCGATGGTTTCAACACACTATAAAATGGAGCAGCTACAATAGATTGCAAAACTTTTCTACCGTAACACAAAACCATTTCCCAAAACAAACTTTTCAAATGCTTCAATTGTGTCGCCATTGATACGAGTGAGTGTGTGAGCATTTTTCGCCATTTGTTATGAAATCAATTGTTTGGATTTATCATTGTTTTCCAACTGTTTTACACACCATTCGTATTGAGCGTTATGAAAGCCATCAATATCCAATCAAATCACTTTACCCATTTGGTGTCTTCACCATACCATTAAAAGTAGTTAGAATAATAATAATGCAGTGCGCGTCAACGTTTAGATCCACCAGTCACACAGAATGAGGTACGGCTTACGAAGAATAAAACCCCTCGGACAAACGCGCATTCTGGACGCGGGAAAGTTTTAAGCTTCCTTTCACTTCTCGTTTATCGTATCGTGTTGCCGTGCCACAAAGGAATCGAGTTGATTTCGTTCGGTCTATCCGGTGTTCGGTGTTGCACCGTGTTGCTCTGACGCATATTCCTCCAGTGATGGACGTTTAGCTGGGAAAACTTTTAATTGGGTATCCTTCTCGAGAACGGCAGAGACGTGTGCGCCTACAAATGGTTCGCCATTTTTTTTTTTGGCTGTTTGTCTGTTACATTGCAGGGCAGGTTTTGCTGCCCGGTTGTAGCATTTGGCAAGAATTCATTTCCCGTCTACTGATTGAGTGCGTTCGTGTGCTTCGGTGTGTGCGGTTGCTGTGTTTTGTGTATAGAAAATGGGATAAACGATTTTAAAAACGTTTCTTTGGTGTAGGACACGTTTTCACTACGAAAACCGAACCGTTTCATCGGTTTTAACGAGTTTCTATGCTTTGTTTTGTTTGGTCGCTGTCCTATTACATGATACGTTTATCAACGGCATCGTTATCGTCAAATTTAAATCGCCTGCACAATTATAATGATATTGTTTGTGAGCTAAAAGCAAAGCGGAATGGTTTACGGTGCAGTGTTTCATTACTTGCTTGTTTATCAGTGATTATGTTTTCGTTTTGTGCAGAGAGAAAGTGCTTGAAACCGAGCCATAGTAAGGCGAACTTTCTTTTTATATCATTATACAGATGTAATTGTTTAGATTTCAATATTGTTACACTTGGCTACACTTTCAGGTGAAATAATCTTGGTAGCACCATCTCAGTTAAAGCAAATTCTTTTTTACTTTCGTTCTTTTTCTACTTGTTGATGCAGACACCGAAAGGAAACTTGACGAAAGTTGTTTCGTCAAGTAAGTTTTTCGGTTCAATACAGTGCTTGAGTGTCACTTGCGTAAGTGCTTGAGTGTCACTCAGAGAAGTTATATACAAGGCTTTTTTACTTAATAAACTTGCATACCTTTTGAACTCCTTGCAAACTACAAGTATTTTGATACTCAAGTTCATCAGCATAAAACATCCGAAAATCTTGCGATTGTTTGATACCACTTCTGTTACGAATTGATTTACAAATTTCTGAAATGATTATTCATGATTTCATTGTATTTATGTAGAAATTGAAAGAGACAGCTGTCAGAAGTAGATCCACAAAAATGATCAATTGCACTCGTGGACACAAACAAATCAAATCACAAATCACCAAAAATTATATAAAAATAAATAGTTTTTCTCAAAAATATGTTATTCCTTGTCCAATTCATTCCAATCGATCAACTAACTGCACACAAATAATGCGCTTTTGATTGTTGCCCTAACCCTGAAGCTCATTCATCAATCAGGGTAAATTAATTAGGCGTATAAGCAAAGCTTTTTCTGTGAGTTTTCCCCCGGCAGGCACACATGCATCACTGTGCCGCACAATCTTTGCTGGAATGTGAGTTCAATAAGCAAATCAACAATTTCCTTGACACGCCTAACTACAGATTGTTTGCCGGCGTCGTAGTACAAAAAACAAACGCCCCTGCCCCGTACGGAGGGAAATTAATTCTTACACAATCGTATCGTTGACGGTATGGTCAGCCGGACGGCTTTATGTGTCTACGGCTAGCTGCTAAATGGCTATTGTCTGCCGCAGCATAATGAATTGCGATAATCGTCTGCAATAATAATGAAACTGAACGGTAGAGCAAGAGGATACGAGTCGTAGCATTAAGTATCGTCTAATCATTAAAGCAAACGGGGCACTGTGCTTTCCCGATGGCGACGACCGGGACGACCGTATGGAGCAAGCATCATGGGCAAACAATCACCAACAATTGGCACTCAAACAATTGACTACCCGTTATGGGGCAAGCTAGCAGCAGCAGCGAGTGACGTTTGGTATTCTGGCTGGACGCTACTGGTTCATTCAGTACAGGTAAGGTACTAATTTAACGTGTACATGATCTGGACGCCGGTTCTGCCTTGCCACGTCACTAGCGTGGAGTGTATCGAACCGTTCTTTCACGACCAAGAACGGATAAAGTTTAGTTTGCCACCCACCCATATGCCAGGGCACGCAATGGTTTTGATGGTTCTGACTTGCCCTTTTCTATAATACCTGACGTACGGTTCGGTAAATAGTTGCTATTGCTTGTAGGAAAATGTACCAATTTTATGGACGAAGCGTACCTGATTTCAGACGTCGTTGCTTCTCCACATCCGCTTCCTAGATCCCGTACCGTGTTGACGTATTCATCACCGGTCAGTTGATCTTTACGATCTGGAGGCCAGAGCGAAGCTCACCAGGACGAAGGTGCTTTCTATCCATTGGGTTTCATTTTATTGATTAACTTGCTGTTCATCGGATGTGTATCGCATTCCAACTGGACCAGGATTGCTTTCTTACGTCCAACGAGCCCTTTCATGTGGGAACTTGCTAAACTCATTTGTGAAACGTATACGATAAGCCACATCTCCAAGGTTCTGGCTGTGCTTCACGTCCGTGCGTAAGGATGGGTATGTCTTGCAGTGTTTCGAAGCACACACACGAAGCTGTAAGTTCATTTTGGTAGCAAGATTTCATTCCACACCGGACAAGGACCTCCGGAATAACGTGTAGAAAGGGAGAGCAGAAATATCGTAAATAAAAGCACGCCTTACACACGTGCACTATTCGTGAGAGCACTGCCTAATGAACGAAACGGCGAATCAATTTGTTGCTGCTGACCCTGCCATCTCGCTTCACGCCGCTTTTCCGGCAGCTCGCTACTTGAACGCTTGAAACAAGGAAACGCCAATTTGGGCCAATACACCTTACGCAAACAGAGCTTGTGCCGCCCAAAACTAGGCTACCGAAGCTAGGCCGCTGGTGAACCGTTGGCAATGTTTCGGCTGTCCGTCATTCGATAAGCCTTCCCGGTCAGCTACATTAGCAAATCAGGCGGAAAAGACCAACAAATCCTATTGCGAAACCGATGCCAACCGACGGGAGAATCTTTTTGTGTGCCGGTGCTCAATTTAACGATTTGATTGATTGATTGTTTGATTGATTTGATCAGCAGATCATCAGGAAGTGCAGTTGCAGTTTCGTAATAAAATGATTGTCACAGTTGCTAATTGGTTTGGGCCGCACTGCTCAGTGTGTGCGTGCGTGCTTTGATTGGGGGAGTTATTTCGTTGATTCCGAGAAAGGATAGTTATAAGTAGGAATGTCAACAGAGGATACAAAAAATCTGTTGTTTGAATACCTTTTTTGTGCCACAACTGCAAAAGGTATTGGCTTGTCATTTCTGGCTTATTTTACTTGACTGACCCGAATGTCTACGAAACGGAAGTTGATAAATACTAGAGCACTATTTGACAGATCAACATATCAAACAAATACCTAATTCTCTTTCAATGTGCTTTGTAGAGTAGTTGATGTTGCACGAACGAGAGTATGAAGTTTTGATTATAAAGCACAAAAAATGTTGCACAAACATTGTGAGACCGTGTACAGTATTGAGGATTGTTCCATTAGACCAAGACAATGAAACCTGATAAGTAGTTAATTAAGTAAGAACTTGTTGTAATAGCAGCTTCCATAATTTTCAGAATTTTCTCACATACTTAAGTGACTTAAGGGACATTCAATCTTGATTGTTCCTGCAAATCATATTTAGGATATTCATGTTATCACTATCTCGGTTCAAAATCAAGAAAACACATGAATATCAGGTAATTATTTTCGGGAACATACATACAGTTCGGGATAATATTTTCCTGTTCAACTTTGATTCCGGATGCTTCATTACTCCACCAAACCCTTACAAACACACACACACACGCTTATGGCAAGGTTGTCGCAATCAGGGAAATTAACATAATCATGGCCTGTAATTTCCAATTATATGATAATCTTGCTGTAAGGAAAAATATTGACTTAACCGTCACATATCACGGCTGAAATCGTACACCGTTGATCCCTTCCGACACACCGACATCTTCGAGAAGGATACCCAATTAAAAGTTTTCTTTCCTTTGCGCGTTGTTTAAAAGACAGCTTTCGTGTTGATTTTTTGTTTTGTTTTCGCTCGTATCGTACGATCAACCATTGTCTTGTGAAAATTATCCAACGAAATATGACGAATCGCAATCGATTGGGATAACGAGAGGCGATGGTTTCAACACACTATAAAATAGAGCAGCTACAATAGATTGCAAAACTTTTCTACCGTAACAAGGTCCCACATCTGGGGTGCATGTCATGTGGCGGCTAACGGTAGGGTGCCGTACCATTGCGATACGGTTGAGTTATAAACAACCCATAAGTAAATTATGACATCGAAGCGTCAGATCCTAGCAGGATAACATATGCTCGTTGCCGGTATTACTCATGTTCGCTCGCTCGCTTCACTACCACTGCGACTGGTTAAACGAGCACCGCACTAGCCCATCGTGTAGCGGGCTGGTGAGCGTGGTGTGGTCGAGCACGTTCGGTGGCGCACTGGACACCCGCAACCTTCGGGCTAAAGATGACAGTTGTTTATTCTGACACTTTTGCAAACCGTACCGACGGGGACCAGTAAATCTTTCCGTCCCGACTTTGGTAATCATAAATTCATCGCTGCCAAGCAAAAACCTCTCGCCCCGTTTGATTCGACTCGAGAGGATCGTCGGCCGGTGGATCACCGCTGGTAACACTGCTAATGGCAACCATTAGCACCACTGGCAGCAGATCGGCTGCTGTCATTAGACATTCAGGTCAAGTTTAGCATAAGGTCGATGGTGTATTATCGATATTAGCATTCGTCAGTGGTAGCTTTCTTGTGCTGTTACTACTGCTGCTACCACTGTTTGCCTTTGCACTTCATGACATTGTTACCAGATGAGTGTTTGGGAGCGAAATTCAGCATGGTACAGTGCCGCACGAAGGCGCTTGACGTTTCGTGTGACAGCAGAACAAGTCGTTATACATGCATAAAATAATTAATTCCATCTTTAAACACAACGTTGCATTCATGGGACCGTGCTTACGCTACGACTATCAACCAGCAACCACAGTGATGGTGCGATTAAAAAGCGCTATACGAACAGCAGTGTGAGCTGGCAGCTTTAACGGTTACTTTAAAAACCTCGTTCAATGTCCCCGCTTCGATGGGGCATGTTTTGGGGTTTACGCCCGAAACATTCCTTCGGGGCAGTGATTGAACCAATTGTATTCCCCATTTACCACATCAATCATCGTGCTGTTTGGTGCAGTTGAGCTTTTGATTGTTGAATCACCGCAGTTTGTGTGAGAAAAAACGGGGTGAACGTGCCTCAAATAATTTCCTGTGGGTACCGTGGGCTGCACGGGAAAGAAAAATCATCTCCTCTGTTTAACACAATAACGCGCCACCACAATACTTCTGGTGGAGTGTGTTGTTTTTTTGTATTTATATTGTTTTGTTTTTTTGGTATGTGAGGAATGGTGCCAGTATATGTGTTTCGGGTTTTTTTTTCTTCCTCGCCATCCAGTATTATGCATTAGTGTTGAACGGTGTGAAACGAGGTTTTGCCAGTTGAAACTCTAGTGAAAGTTTGACTAGTACCACTTGCTACCATATGTGACCGGTAGAGACGCGTTCGGGTGGCGTAAAAGGATGCAGCACAAATCGTTTGCAGCATTGGCAAAAGCTGTACTTCATCCGTGCGGGAGCTCGTTTGGCCAGATTTTTCCCGCTCGTGCACACTTCCCACACCGTGCACACCAATGCCAAACCGAACTGCAAACATGCATATTTGTGTACGTACGAAGTTGGTATGTTTTTCGGTTTTGTGCTCCAGTTTCATCGGCAGCCGTTGCCGCTGTGCCACTGTGCAATGCTGTTTTTGAAACTAATAGGATTACTGTGTGTGTGTGTGGGTGGGTGTCGAGCAATGTTTCGGCCACGTAGAAAAGGAGTCGGAGACGGTGCAGAAGTTTAGTGGAAAAATATGAATTTTAAATTACGTTCCTTGCTTCGCGAAAGAGGTGGAGGTTTAGCAGATTTCACACCCTCCCCCCTAAAGGATGCTACTGGAAGAAGTTTTTTATGTGGCCAACTTTAGGAGCGGTATCCTTGGGAATAAAATTCTTTCGTTCCATTATTAAAGCTTTATGTTGCGTCGCTAGTGTATCGTTACTTTAAGCATTCCAAAGAATTTTGTCAAATTATATAAGAATTCATTGAATAGATTTGAAAGCTATTCTCATGCCCGACAAGCAACAAACAAATCAAGCAATATTTGACCAACCCGGCTATTAAAAAAGTTTTTCAATTGATACATCCGGTTTCCGTTTGGCGCGTTTCCTGTCTTGGGTAACTTGATTGGATAAGTATTTATTTCGAACGACAGAGCACGACTGATGGCCATGCGTGAAGAGGCCCCAGGTGTCATTGGGCGCAGCAGTTGGCTGAAAGTGTTTGAACAAGACCACCAACAAACGCAACTCCAAGAACACCAGCAACGATAGGAAAATGGAAAGCAAAATTTACGATATAATATTCATCGACGCAATAATCGTTCGTCACGTTTTCAGCATTTCGTTCCGAACGTGGTGGTTAGTGATTTTCCTTCCGGTTATCACATTCGGAAGCCTCGGGTTTCTCGCAGGATGTTCCTAATGTGCGATCGTCGGCTTTGATGATTGACGCCTTTCATGCTAGAGATTGGGGGAAAATCAATTCTACGCCATTCGATTAACGGTGCAGCTTGAAATTGAATTTTTCCAGTGTTCTATAAATATTTTTGTAAAGACAATATCGCTCCAAACATAATTTAACGTTTGCGTTTTAAAAATTTTAATGGCATTGTGGAATATTATCAAAAAAAAATCTACCATTCATTATAGCGTTTCTCTCTTTATGGACCATCCCAAAAAGCAGCTGTCCAGCGAGACGGATACAGCTAAAAATGTGATGTTTGGAATAAAACTAAAACAACTCCCGAAACCATGAAACAGACCCGAGCACAAACCCGCAGGGGGATTTTTTTATGGTTTATGAGCACGGGCAAAGAATCTATATTACATCCTTTTTCAATTTTGCGATTTCAATCGCGTTTAATCTCCCGATAAGCCGCTCGGATCGGTGAGATTGATTTTTAATGTTTTCCTTGGACGCTGCTTCTTAACGAAAACTGGCGCGGAATGTGTTCGGTGTTTTTGTTTTTGTGTTTTCCTGAAGCTCAAACTCACTGCTGCAAATAAATCAAAAGCGGGATCATTTCAGCTAGAATTAAAGTGTGTTTGCTTTTTCAACGATCTGCCCGTAGCTTTCGTACGCATGGACTTGCACAAGATTCGTTCCATAAAAATGGAAACTGTCGATTCAATTCACGACATCACATTTGATGTGTAGTTTCCGCACACGTGCGCGCTGCTGATCGCTTACGAGATAGCGTACAGGAAACTCGGGGATGAGCAGTGTGTAGATTCACTCACACAGAATCTTTAACATCATCGTCCGCTTCCGGGACACACCGGGTCGCTACCGGCTCCCACCCATCCAACCGGTACAGGCACCGGTACATACATCATAAAGCCAAATTGAACGATCCCCCGACCGATGAGGAATTGCCCGGATGAAGAATTTGAGGACACGTACAGGTTGCCCATAGGCTGGAACCGAGCTGAAGCCTCCGCACCAGGATAATGATGCCCATTTTTCAGCCACTTTCTCACACAACCACAGCACGTAGAGTGGAAGATGTAGTTGGCACGTTCTGAACGGTGTAGTATAGACGGGCGTGGACGTTGGCGAAGGCGAAGAGAAGGTGGGCTGGCGAGGATTGCTTTAACAAAACCTCGTTGCTGAAGCCGGCTTGTTTGGCCTTTGGCAGAACCGTTATTGCACACCTGGGCCACACCGGAAGGAACGGACACTCACATGCACCGAAGCATCGGCATCGTTACCGTTGATGGGGGTAATGGGTTTGAATATATTTAGATTAACAACACATACTCTCGCACAAACACACATATTCACACACACATACGATGTTGGTCTCCTAGCGAGTTCGCAGAGCGCACTCGCACAAACATGCTGGATGGCTATCGGTTGTACTTGGAAAACGGGCACTTTTACCCGAAAAAAGGGATACCCACATTCATAAAGCCCGAACTGCTAGCTAGCTTTTCCATGCCAGTTATGGTCACTCGTTATATCTTAACGAGCCCGTCCCGATAAGGCGTGTTTATGTGCCGGGAGATGAAGTTTATGTCGGGCCGAAAGCCGGACTTGAAACTCTCCACTATGATAAACACGATTTTTCATCAGTGGTAATCAGTGGCAGATAATAAACCTTACAGCCCGGCTGGGGGAAGGTTTAATAGTAGTTAATTGTGGTGCTCCGTTGCACGTTACCGTATGTGGTGGTTGACGTGATAAAAACGTTGTCATGTTTTTACTTGCCCGAAGTCACAACACAGACAACCTTCTGTGTCATGTAAAATTGATTTCCTTCAACAGTGATTTCTACCAATTCTATTGCTTATCTCCGGTGATGCCTCACTGCTAACTACCCATAACAATTTCACCTAACATTCTGGGCTAAATTCCATACCCTTACACATTCAACACGAATGTTTGTGGTGTCCTCTGCTTCTTTTTGAAAGGATTTTCCTAGCAAAAAAAAAAACACTTCTGAAAGAAATGGGAAAATAGTCGATTGAACGAGGGCTATTATCGTATCAAAGAAGATTTAACATTCTATTCACTGCGGAACAGCTTCATCGATTGATCTTTGGAAATAGTGTTATCGTGATTGCATTTTTGCTAAAATCCTGGTCCCTTTTTTTTTTTGACCAGCAAAGCTTGGCATTTTTAGCGGACGAAAGCCATTCCCTAACGCTGACGATAAATCTTTGTTGAGGAAGCATACCGTTTGTTTACTTCAAAAAAGGTATACTTGGAACCTTTTACGCCAAACTAAACCTATAGATTGGTTGATTGTGTTCTTAGAAACATTTGGACGTTTTGAGCGTTTGGAGTACGTTTTTCATGTTCCTGAATGTAGTATTAATACAAATTATTAATTATGAAGCTCTTTGTACTATGAATGCTCCAATTTTGTATTTATGTTATTGAATCCAGATTCTGAATTCTTTTAAAATTAATGTACAATCTAGTCCAAGAAAAACGAAACCTCAAATGAAAAACATTCATTTGTCCATGTTCTGTGTAATATTTTACAAGGATTCTCCTGGATGATGCTCGCAGCTGGCTTTTCATCAGTCAATATTCAATTACAAATGTACTTTAGCTTTTCAACCTACCAAAGCTTCATCGCTCCAAAGTTTTCTGCGGTATTTCGCCAAATCATCACCGTGAGCGTACCCTGTCACAATATTACATCCTGCGTGCTGCCATTGTCAATGTGGATGATCGCTGACTGTACCATACGCTAGGCTGTTGACAAAAACTGTCTAGTGAAACATGTTCAACGACCATCGTGAACAGGCATGTGAGGTACACTCCAGGTTAGGGCAGTACCAGGACCAAATCGATTCAATATAAATGCAAATGAGCGTACGAGTGCTGCTACTCTTGCTACGCATCGAGTGCTGGAAGACCTACGAAAAGAAGCATCCTTAACGGGGATGCTACGGATACTAGAATTGGATGAGACAAGGGTACTTACACATGAACCGTTATCAATCTAAAGTGCTTGCATTAATTTGTGTCACGCTCGAATTTGCCAAACACTTATGGGGGATGTGAGGGATGGGTTGCAGAAAGGTTTTAAATTGAATATATTTTTTCCGGCTTATTAGTGTGTCACAATTTACACGATAAACTCAGGCGAATCAAGGATCGGGGTTGTACGGTGTTAGGTTGGTCTTGTTTCTGCAATTAACTCGTGCTTTTCAAGAGACTGTGTATCGTTGCTATGCTGGATCTTTTGAACGACACTTTAAAACTTGACATCAATGCAGATGTTGCGATAAAAAGTATAATAATATTAGGCATAAAAATGATTACTCTTATTCTATAAAACGTGCTTATAGCATCACTGAACGCTATCACCTTGCAAAAGGTAAACATTGTCGAGCATTTGTCTCATCTGTACGATATTTCCACCAAATAATGCTCACTTTAAGTTTGCATCATTAATCATTTCTCACACTCTTAGCTCTGATACCGTTTGCATTCAACAGCGGGTACGATAATTATAGGTATTTTGTCAACACTAACGAGTTGACGCTAGCCTGAGCGACGAAGCCAACTGCTTTAACGCGAAAGCTTTTCATCACAGCGTGACAGCGTGTTTTACCGTGTTGACAAGTACTCCACAGTCCTCCGTAGCTTCCCTACTGTTGCACCACGATGGATTTCAACGTGCTACGTTGTGGATTTCACCGATCATTATGCGTTCGAAAGCGTACGTCAAGCAAACTGTTCCAAGTGCAACTCTTTCAATCACTCGATTGGCATCGGTAAAAAGGGCAACCACACAACTGCAGCAATGCAAACGATTGGTCATGAGCGGGGCGATGAAACATGTTCCCCCTTGCAGTAAGGTGAGTAAGGATGGCAAGTAGGAAAACTTATTTCACCCTTAACCACAATCCCGGTGTGGCTGATGGTAGCAGCAGCAGCAGCAGCAGCAGACAGCAGAAGTGCTTTTATATTTACCTTCGTTTTTTTTTGTTCATTGAGCTTGTTGTGCTCAGTTTTCTTGTTGCTCGCCCCCATTTGCCATTGCTGGCCGGAAAAGTTTTGTTTGGTTTCGGTAGCGTTTGTTGTTGCCCATTTCACCTTTCGATATGCTGGCCAAAGTTTACATTTGTATCGTGTGTGCGGATGTACCGGTTTTGTATTACAATCATCGCTTTTCAAAGCCGTACTTTACCACGTTACATTCGATCCATTCTTTGTTGTGTGTAGCAACTTTGCACCGAAACACTTCCAATGCGTTGTTTGTGTGCATGTGCAATGGTGCGTACTTTTAGTTGCAAAGTGAGAGTGAGATTACACAAATCCGAAAACAATTTCTGTATAACTGATTTTGAAAGGGGTTTTACTCGTACAGTTTGCGGTAAAAAAACACAACAATAAACAACTAACTTCCTTTGTGCTTAATTTCAGAGTAGCTAGTGTAATGTAGAGCAGATCTATTTTGTTTTTAAATTTCAAAAATAATTTGCTGAAAAAATCACTTACGCCAAAAGCGTTTTTTGGCTTCTTCCTACAAAACACATCAACAACGAGAGAGCCGAAATCAAGCGCAGCCTGTACGATGGACAGTCGCTTTCGGTCGAAATTTTCTTTTGCTTGCTCAGTGTTCGTTAAAGGCACCGGAACACCTGTACACGAGCCGGACACAAGTGCCGGAAGCGACCGAGCACTGTTTCGATATGCTGCCTTGTGTTAGCAAAAAGGAAAAGCAACCAAACTTTGAGGCCATTTAGTGGTGTACGGTATCACATTAAAGGGGGGGGGGGGGGGGGAGGGACAGAGGTCTTGCAACTTGAAACGGTTGAAGGAAAAAAGTCAGCCAACAACGCATCGGAAGTTTAGCTAAAAGTTCCCGCTGCTAGCCTGTACGGCACCCGTATGGACAGATGGTGTTCTGCCGTGCTGTGGCTAACCTTAGCAACCCCCAAAAAGGGCTAGTTGTGAAAATGAAATTAAGAAGGTGATGAGAAAAGTGAAAAGTGCAGCGGCCAGAAGTCGGCAGAACGGGATATTGGGTGTTGCGTTTCATGCTTTGCGTACCTTAGCTTTCATTAGTTTGCGCAATTGCAGAAGATATGTACAACCGTATGGTGTACGGTTCTTGATCGTTTGCAAAACCCGTTCACCTGGAAACCTGGTTTCCTGGCGGTGCGATTCTGTGCCGTCAGGGCACTTGAAACTGTAACTAACGTTAATTGCCACGGTACGGAATATGAGTTGAAGCTTGAATTACTCATGACAGCAGCAGGTCAAGCTGTTCCTCTTGCTTAGCTAGTACGGTTAGTGTGGATGCAGCACAAGCGGATGTACTAGGTATGGCATTTAAATTTCTTAACGATATGAATATTTCTACATTTTCTTGTTTGAAACACTGTGATGAGATACTTGAAACTTATTCCCAAAAATTCGTCGGTGATAGTTTAAATTCCTACAACACATTTCTACCTATTAATCAATCAGTATAGGGATACTCACATATACCCAATAAATAGCTCTGTTGCATGAATAATGTTATTTTAACTTAATAACTCATCGGTAACAATATACAGCATTTTTTTGTGTGTGTCCATTTTACTCTTCTCACATTCGCACTGCTAGCTTAGCTGTATCCACTACCATAAAGCTTTCGAGTGTGCTTTGCCCCTTAGTTTTTGTTTCTCGTTTTACTCCTCCCATTTGCTGGACAAAGAAATTGAACGTTACCCGTAGAAACGCGTCATTAATTGCAGCATACTAAAGCGACAAACAAAAAAAAAAAACCGAGCCAGGCAGGACGAAACCATCAGCATTCTCGAGCGTCAGGGTGTTATAGCCTGCTTGAGGTATCAGTCTAGGCGTACGGGTCGTCGCGCGAACGTACGGAATCGGTGCCAAGCGACCGGACAGGATTAAATGGGAGTCCATAAATAATCACCAGACACACTACCTAGGTAAGCGCCAGGCACAGCAATAAACCCGAACCAAGTCCACCAAGACTGGCCCACCATTAGCGTCGGGTGCTGGATGGGAATGCATCGAAAGTGGTCTGGTTCGGGCGCAGCTGCATTCATTGCCAGTTGTGAAATAAACTTCAGAGTGGGACAGCAAGAGAGCAGGAGAGAGCGAGAATATAGGAATGCACCAGAGAAAACAAACAAACAAACAAACATAGCTGAATACAAAATGCGGCACCGGTACGGAACAACAACACCCTATTGTTAACAGTGTGGGAAATGTGTGTTCCATCTCGTACCACCCCGATGTTCACGAACCGATGATGAAGCCGCCTTTTTCCTCCGTGTGTGTGTAGGGTGTGTTGTTGGTGTTCAGCCTCCATTACACCAATAAATTTATTTTACCGTGCCCCACCAAAGTGTCGCTTTCCCGGACATATCGTACGACGTTTGCATTTTTTATGGGCACAAAATTATTATTATCATAATAAAGTTAACGCAGGCCACACGTTGGCCACACGGGGACATAGCAGCGCCGTGGCTGCCGTGTGCCGGGAGTCACCGAACACATTTACACGTGTGTCATTTAAAAGTGAATGAAAGAAAAATCAATGGTTCACGTTGGGCGTTACTGATTGTGACGTCAAAAAAAAAATGGAATTCGCTCGTTTTGTCGTGCACATACAACATTTTATTTTCCCATTTTCTTCGTTTAGCGTTCGTGTGCGGTTTTTTTTTGTTGGTGTTGCGCGTACACTGAGAAATGATATCGTTCGGTATCAAGGGACACACACACGCACAGGTTTGGTCTGTTGATAGTAAAATCAGTACGTGAAACGTTGTCACAATTTTTGGACAGCTTTTTTTTTTGTCACACCATTGCTTACACGTGATTATCGATTTTTGCTTCCCGGTAGGGTTTACCGAAGATTAATACATGCCGTGTAGGAATGCTCACACGATGACAGCACCGAGTGTGTGTCAGTGATGGTGCTGTCTGTCAATCGAGACAAAATTTTAATTATTCTAATGCATTCGTATGCGTGCCAGCGCGTGCGTTTGATGTTTTGCAGCTTTGATGCCCGTCAGCAGTTGATTAAAATTGTGTCCTTCTTTTGCTTTTTCTGCATGAAAATGAGCAAAACAACCACATGTACAGTAGTGGTAAAAAATCGCACAAATATACACCCTAATATTAATACCGAATCGATGCAATGGCATACATTTGTGCGCGTGCTATACCTTCTGCCGCATCCAGTTGATATAGCTGAGTGTGAAGTGATCGGAATTATTTAATATGTTCATCCCATCAGTTTGCCAAAGCGGCACCTGTTCGTCACCCAATCCGATAACCATTGTGTGTGCTCAATCGTTCTTCCGGAGCTTTACCCGATTTTTTTGTTTGGCGTGCTTCAACATTTCCTCTACTGTACAATATTGATGAGATTTCTGTGTAATCAAAACGGCGTGATTTAGACCGAATGCGATAAAATCCCGTAGCGCATCCACACGATCCTTCCGAAACCCCTATCCCAAAAGGGTAGCGCGTGGGTATCTTCCGGCCAGGGGGTTTTTCAAAGCAGTGCACCGAATTGAGCTAGATTCGATTTTCGAACGGGTTTTTGCGTTCGTCTCCCTAGCGTCATTTTGGCTTTTGTTGGCCACCTATCAACACCTCAGTTGGGCGCACACGTCAACAGGTCCTTCTGCGAATGGAAGTTCTAGTGCGATGGAGCTGGTTTTGGTAGGGACAGTGTTCGGCAGTGATAGTCGAGCGCTGAAGCGTCCGGAAACCCGGACTGTTGTGGTGCCCATCCCGGTCAGGGTCGAAGTTACGGAAGGATGTTGCGGTGTGTGATAGATTGAAATGAGATTTCCAGCATCTTATTCTCATACGTCAAATGATAAATGGGTATGATTTTGAGTGGTACATTTCGTTTTTTTTTGTATGTTGCGGTTCTTTTGAATGATTTTATCAACTTCCACATAACCCATCTTTGTTACCTTTCTCATCTTATAGTTAACGCTATCTAGGAATGATGAAGTTTAGAGCAAGTGTAAGATGTACAGGACAACAATTTGCAATTTAGCATTTAGACATTCATTTTAAACAAACGTACGGCTTAAAGCTTCCGAACAGAAGCTTGGTAAAGCTAAATTTGCACGGATCATTGAAGCCGCATTATCTTCGCTGCTCATAGCACACATTCAGCACAGAACACACAAACACAAATCACCCATATATGAAGCAGAAATTGAACAATTTGCTGACGCCCGGTTGATCAGCCACGCTTCCAATCGTTTGACGTACGTGCGATACACACATTTCTGACACGCAACCAAATCCTTCCGGATTCCCGGGGTGAATGCGCCTCGAACAGTTAATCCTATTAGGCCCAAAACAAATTCCCCGATCGAGCCGAACCTAAACCGACCTAAAGCACCTTGACGGTTCAACAGTTGCCGGCCGAGGAGCCGTTCGATTTGAAGCTTTCGAGTTTTGCGCCCCATTTTCTCTCGCTTTCGCCTAGGGCTCAAGAGTTTCAACGCTCTCGGTCACAAGTTTGTGGCGCGTTGCCTATGCGTGGTGGCTACTGTGGCTGCACTTTGTTTGATTACTTTTGCTGGTTAGAGGGTTTGCGATGGTTTAGGTATACACCGGTTTGTGTACGAAAGTCGCAAAAACATGGTGGGAAACGGGTAAGGGCCGAGCTGTCCAAGGTTTTTGGGGGACATTTTTCATTGTGGTCGCTAATGCGCTGGCAAGAAAACTGCAGCCGTCTTGGCAACAAAATCTCCCGGGATGTTGAGGTGGAGATTGTGAATGGGGGTTTTAAAAGTTAAACGTGTGGTCAACTTTAATTTGAACATTGCTCTGGTGGTTGCCGAAATGCTCGGTGGAGTTGGCATCAGTTTAATTAAAACACAAACAACTCTGCGGCCTTTGAACATTGAAGTCCAACGGTTTGGTTTTTCACGCAACTGTTGGAAGCAATATGAAAAAAATATAGGTTTGAAGTAAAAAGTATGCGGGCACGATATTTTTAGAGCAATGTTTGAATGCGTACGATGTTTTTTTTTCCTAGAATCGGTTTTTTGTTTATAGTGGTGGATTGGAGTTTCCATAGAATCGTTACATATTTATTGTAGAATTCGTATGGAATTCACAACTAATTACACTTATCATTTCTCCATTTGTTACTCAGCAAACGCGTTTTTCATCTCTCTCTCTCTCTCTCTCTCTCTCTCTCTCTCTCTCTCTCTCGCTCTCTCTCTCTCGTTGATTCTTGTACTTGTTTACATGATATCTCCTCTCGCAAAAAACTATGAAGCTTTTTCTGAATGTACTACATTCAATAAATTCCCACCACTTACTTAATTTGAAAATCATAATGCGCTTAGCTCACTGTAACGTTTAAAATTTTACATTATCGTTTTACAAATGAAAATTCTCTTATAAAAAGCCACTCGCATACGGAAACAACAGGATAATAATAATACTGGAGAAACATTAATTTTGATCCAAAACGCAAACCGAACATTCCAACGCTAAAAGAAACCGGCAAATTGGAACTTTACAAATTAATTGAGTCGCTTTTTGGCCTGTTCGTTCGCAGCTACGGGCGAAAATGCTAAAGTCGAAAATTGTGTTATGAATTTTAATTAGATTTTGTGGTGTGGTGTGTGCATTTTCGCTCGTTTTTCACATCTTCCCTACGCACTCGTCAATCGTTATCGCGTGACGGTTATTTCAACTACTTCTTCGAATTCGGTGGCCGAAAAAATTGTCCACTTTTGAAGGACAAGCTTAAGTTTTTCGGCCATTTTTTTGTGAGCGTACGTTTCGAAATTGTGCGTCACGCTTGTAATTGACATGCAGTGCGTTATTGCTCTCCTGAAGCACGCCAATCGGGGTTCGCTTGCGTATGGTATTTATAAGGAAATATTTCACTGAACTACTCTGAGTTTGGAAGTCGATTTTATAATTAAAACATTCCATTCGTTGAAGCTGATTTATCGCAATTATTTTGGTGCTTTTTCCGTATAGCATTTCATCGCTTTAAACCATCTCAAGTTAGCAAAGACTTAAACATCTTGGTTCAGATCTGCAGAAGACTTGGCACTAGCTTTAGCAAAACGCAACGCACAACAAAAAATCAATACCCAAGTTCAAGTTTCAGAACAGTAATCTTTCCTTTCGATAGGGCTCAAAATTATTCTTCTAAGCTCTCCTATCCCTAGAACGGGGCAAATTTATGTCTGGCAGTGAATCGAGACTCGTACCGTTCCGTGGCAAATCTGTCCCGCACAAGCTCTGTCTGCTGTCGAAATTGGTTGTTTGGACGGTATGATAAGATTTCTGTCATGCTTATCTACACTAGTGCCGTGGTACGTTCGCGAATCTTACCGACTGCTGCTGCCCGTCCCGTCGGTGAGCAGTCTCAGCCATTTGCCAACGTTTTGTGCCAACTCATCATAGCAGCACGACGGCAAGCCGATGGCAATCATCTTAAGATTTCATCACTTATGAATCGTCTATCCCTCGGCTTTGAACTACTGCTGCTGCTGCCGGGTGTTCGGTGTTTGTCTACCGGTAAAGGTAAAGACACTGCACACCGAAAGCCGGATGGCCCGAGTGACTGACTGACACCTAGCAGAGCTGTCGGATAGACGGAGGGCTTTTATGGTATTATGTTTTTGCATTGCTCTCGGCAAAGGTGAGCTTTAACGACCGATGGAGCAAGCAGCCTTAGGGCCGGTTGATTTGTAGCAAATGTATGAATGATTGAATTGAACGCTGTACCGTTTTCAATATTCTGTATCAAAAGCTATCATGGAAAATCGAATCGGTGTACTTCATTTCCACTAAATCAACCACGCATACACACACGCCGCACACTGAAATCGTTTCGAAAAACTGTCGAAAACTCTAAATCAAGCCCCACTAATCATTGAGCATCTCGTTTCACATTACCCAGCACAGTGGCAAACCCCCCCACCCCCGGAAAAGCTCGGTTGATCTGTTTGTTTAATCAACAAGCGTTTCCATTCAGCTGGAAAACAATGCCGTTGGCGATGCCGCTGCTCCCGAACGGTTGATGTAGTGCAATTTTTAGCCCCGTCATCAGTCTGTTTTGAAAACAGCTTCAAATTTGTGCGAAAAAATCAACAATCTCGCTCGCAGCCAGCCCGGGTTCGCGCGTCAGATAAAGCTACCCGGTCGCTCGCTAACCGGGTTTCCGATTGCTTTCAGGGGGTATTTTCAACCGTTTGACGAATTTGATTGCTAGCTGAATGGCGGTGGATGCCACGGACAGGCGGTGTTCGTGCGCAATGGATGCATTTCGCCCATACTGAATTGTTTTTTGGGGTTTTTAGAAATAACGTTTCGGGCGGAAAAGGATAACACTGGTACGCGCTTGGAGCGCTGTGAGCTGCTGGAATAGTGTAGTTCCAATTGTTCGGCAGTGGGTATCGAATGAGCCCGTCGCAGACAAGTGCAATCTTTACTGATGAATGGCGTCAAACTCACGCATTTCCGACGTGAACTTTTCTGTTTATGAAAGTTAGGTTTTCTTTTTTGGAAAGCTTGATGTATTAACATGTCGATAGAAACGATTTAGCTGATGAATAGTGTTGCGTAGAAGCAAAGCCCTTTGATATTTGATGGAAAAAGTGCTGAAGCTTGAGGTGCATCCATTTTGCATTAGCAATGCATCTCCAGGAATGTGAATCGAGAGTCAGAATTATGTAAAACACTTTCGGATAAATCTGTTATCGTTACGTGTTCATGAATAAAAGCACCACAGTTCCCACAGAACCGGTACACGATAGTTCAGCTATCGAAGAAGCAAGAATAAAAACGAAAGCTTTTTGCACTTTATAATTATTATTCTTCCCTTGCCATGGGACTTGCTACAACTTACGCCCAGCTGCAAACCGTAACAGATCATGCATGCAGGAATAGAAACATTACCTCAAATACTCCATTTTCTGTGGTAAAAGTGCCCGAGCCGAGGGTTTTGCAACAAAATACCAAAAAAAAAACCTCCCCCATAGCACCAGGTGTTGAACGGGTACTTGGTTGGAAATATTGAATTAAATTTCCGCAAGCCGCACACTACAAAAGGGCTTCCGGCAGTGAAACGGTAACATGATGAGCAGTTACGCTCAACGAGCAGCAAACTTGCTGGAAGTTGAAACACCAACGACGGGTTAAGAGAGATCTGGGCAAAAGAAAACTATCCACACCGGTGGTGGCTGCAAATCTTGAGCTATCCGCAACGCTACGTCATTCGACCTTTTACAAATTGCTGCTCATTATGTATACCGGCCCGAAGCCATGGAAGGGGGTAACAAAAGGTACAAAAGCACATTTTTCCCCTGTTTCACTATCCACTTTATCTTGCCCAGACGCTAGCAGACGTTTTATTTTACCCATCCTTCGAGCGTTTTCCACTATTTGGTTTCACTTTAATGGAAGTTGGTGGCCAACTATTCTGCTGTAAAATAAAACAAAACGTGCCGCTTCAAAGTTTGCGTTTCAAGAAAGGTGGCCCAGAAGTTTGACAAGCGAAAGCATGTGATGTGGTTTAATTTATTTTCTTTGTTCCTCGCAGAAAACTTGCTGCACAACAAACCCCATTTCCAGAAAAGTCATCATTTCTCGATCATCATCACTTGCCAGCCATGTCCGGCGGGGATGTCCGATCGTTCGCACAGATTGTCACTATGGCCACGGGCCGCTCCGGGGGTAACTTCAGCACTGCTGATGTGGCTGGCCAAAAAATAGAGCAAAAAGTCATTTCTAGAGGACATCCTCGCTTTGATTCATATGTGTGTGTTTTCTGGCATGGCTCAACAACCCACGATTGTGAGTATTACTCTCGTGGATATTATCATTACCATCACCATCGTACCGGCGCGCACGGTCTGACACTGATGGAGCAACAAATTTTTCGCCTTCGCATATTGCTTCCGGCACAGATATTGCGAAGTTGCGTGGCACAACCGAGAACCATCCTAGCGGAAGACACATGATCTTTCGAATCAGTCCGGTGAGTGTGAGGCCACTCAGGAAATGTCTTAAAAGAAAATGGCAAAGCCCAAGCTTCCGCTTTCGGCCAGGGAAAAGTCGTTCAAAGCGAACCTATTGTCAATTACGAAACTGATATGCGGCATCGAGTGCCGGGCAAAGTCGCAACCCAACCGGGCACTGGTCTTGTGCGCGGTTGTGTGCTTGAAACCTGGGACAGGCGCCAGCAGGCACCATGGTAATAATGGATGGAATGTAATCAAGTGTAATGCAGCAATCCGGTAATCCTTTCGGCCAGACGGGTGCTTACCGCAAAGGCGGCCGCTTGGAAGGAGTCGCACAGATACGCAGACGTCATTTGTGAGCCGGGGAAAATTTATGTTGAACGAGCAAGAATCCAGGAAAAACGGACAGCTTTGTTCTTCGTGCCGTGGCAAACAAATACGGGCGAACTATGAACTAGTGAATGGGAAAAGAGTTGCTGGGTTTGCTTTCGGTTTTGTGCTGCACCGTGTTTACAACCGCAAACACAATACGAAGAATTTTTCGATAGAAATACTTTTATATTTTGATGTCAGTCGTTCTACGTAATAACTGATGATACCCTGAAGGATACGGCAACCTTGTGCAGGTCAATCTCTTCTCTTTGTTTCCAATTAGTTATTTATGACATGGTGTAACATTGGGCCACAATTAATTTCTATTCGATGTAGCATTAAAGCTAAACAACAACCTAACCTGCAGGGAAGCTTCGTAAAACATTTATACAATTATGTTTTGTGTTTTATTTATCGTATCGGGGAGGCGTAACTTATCAAATTGATAAAGATATTTTAACAAAAATACGAGACAAACCTACAGCCAAATAATGAGTCCAACAGGCCGGTCATTCCGTCCGTCCCATTTTACAATCCATTCGCAGCACTCGTGATGGATGCGGACTGATTCTACGCTCCCATTACGAAGGCGTTACCGGTGCCATTTTCACCCGGTCTCTCCAATTCCTTGGCTTCGCGGATGACATCGACATCATCGGGCGAACATCTGCGGCGGTGTGCGAAGCGTACACCCGACTGAAACGCGAGGCCGATAGGATTGGATTGAGGATCAATGCGACGAAGACAAAATACCTGCTTGCCGGAGGCTCTGACCGTGATAGAGCACGACTCGGAAGCAGAGTACTGGTTGACGGTGATGATCTTGAGGTAGTAGAGGAGTTTTGCTACCTTGGCACGATCGTAACTTCGGACAACAACGTAAGCAGCGAAATCCGAAGGCGCATTGTTCAGGGGAATCGTGCCTACTACGGACTCCACAAACTCCTGAGAGCCTGACGAAATGCGCCATATATCGCACTCCAGAAGACTCCAACAACGCACAAAATGCGCCATATATCGCACACAAAATTTGCTGCGCTTTTATTCACTGTAAGTTCGCTGCTGGCGCGATGGCGCGCTATCTCTTCCCTATGCGTTACGTCGTAACGTTACAATATTACTCCTTAGCCCATTATCCGGCCAGCCCGGATGATCGCGATAAACCTATCATTCGGTGATCTGACAGCACCGTACGACTGTTGTTTACCAACATTCTGCCCCGAGTGAACCACGCGGTTCACTACTTTTCGTCGGTGCTGCTCTGCTGTTTACCTTTCTTCTGTTTTATCATCCTCCGGAAATCACGGCATGGGAAACGACCAACTCTGTACGTTTGCCAGTTGACATGAAGAAATTCTACATGTCAACTGATGGATTCAACGTTAACTGGACATTCCGATACTCAAAGCGCGAACAAATACGTGTAGGTCACTTAAACATTCCGAAATTGACGCACATCCGGAACCTGAATTTGAACGTACCTGGTAGAATGTTTGAACTCGACCGTATTGGAGACTTGGGAATCATTTACCTTGTGTACAGGACGCTACAGACAACGTGCCCAGAAATTTACCTAGTAGAAACGAAAACTTTAAAATGGACTCTTTTGGCGGAATCATTTACTAACTATTTGCGCATGAACATTGTACATCTCGGACTGCCGTGTTGGCAATTAGCCTTTGCCAGCAGCGGCCTGCCAGGATGGGCTGAGCAACTATTCCTGATATTGGCTCCACATTTACTGGACAAAGACGATGGGCC
>KZ062442.1:97447-115018 GCA_002091835.1 Anopheles maculatus | reverse complement strand
TCGATGTTTTCAATGTGTGCTGAGATGCTGACGTTCATTTATTACTTTTTCCAATCGATGCTTCCAATGTGTGCTGAGATGGTTTCATAATAAACTTTCATTTTCAAAAATCATCTAGCAGGCTACGGGTTCGGGTGATGTTTTTTGTTTTTAATTCAAACTCGCGAAGCTGCATTTGTTCCCATTTACAAAAATGTAATGTAACTGTTTCGAACGTAATAATATCTATGAGCCTGTGAACAATATCGGAACCGACGTACGCAGTCTTTCAAAGCTTGCAAAGCAGGTCCGAAAAATAATCACCAGAATGTCGCTATGTGATCTTCGTGCCAAGAAGCTTGACTGGAAAGAAAGTTTAGAGAGTTTGTGTCCTACAATTATAATGTTTACCTGTGTGCTTCTGGCTCCCACGCGTTACACACTGTATTTGATCGAATATTTGCCGAATTGTCGCTGTAATGGTAAGCAATCCTAACTACAAATCAATTAAACACAAAAGGAATAACAGCCCATGCTTCAATCGATCCAGATATACAAATGGACATTAGTCTTAGAACAACTGCATTGAGCGTAAATTTGATCTAATGTATAGGTACCCAAATAATATCATGAATACAAGAACAGTTCTTTAAACAATAAAGAATAACTAAGTTTAGAAAACGACAAAAGACGACCTCGACGCTTCTAACGTTATAGTCCTAAAATAAATTAAGTATTTTTTGCACAAAACCTAAAAATGATGACTGAATTCGATTACTACCAAAATTCGACTCAAGACTACTTAATCATTGTTAAGTAAGACAGGATTTCAACCTGGCATTATAAACAATTGACCTCAGACGTTCGTTCACTGCCAGAGTTGTCGAATCATAAACAACACAGTATTGGTCTACGGCAGATCCTCCAGATCCTCTACAATAAGCCTCTGTTGGCGTGACAGTAACGGTACGGTATACGTAATTTAATGCCTCTCTCATACGTGGAAAAGAATGCAATCTTCACACGCTCATTTATTTCTACGTAACAAGGAATGTGTCAGCAGTGAGGTTTTTCTATCGTACTGCCCTTTGTTGCCCCCTACTCTCGTCGCTTTAACCCTGCAAACGGATTCTCGCAAAACATCTACGGTAACACCGAACAGCTCGCTCGTGAAGTGCGGCAGGGTGTGTACCCTGTACGCTTGAATGTTTCTTGAATGCGCCAACAAATGCGGCAAAAGTGCAAAATGTGCTTCAGATGAATGCCGCGTCGCAGGTGAAGAAGCGGTACGGTTTGCGGTCATGTTGGTGTATCGCTCATTTCCATAACGGTAGGTAGGCAACCACATAATAACGCAACAAATTCCATTGCAGACGTGTTGTGTCGCACCTTTTCCATCACTATTTACTTAATTACTTAGTTTTATGATTTTTTGTTTTCGTCCACCTGATTACAAGCATCGAGATAATTGTGGTGTTAAATTAAAGCTCAAGATTTAAACGAGTGAATAATTTAAAGTGGTGCATGTTGAACAGATCTGTAGCTAATTTCTTTTAAAATATCAATCACGAGAATCCTCATTTTTTATTATGATGATAAATCCCTACAAAATACACTCTGGTCGTTCTATATACAGTGAGCCAAACGGAAATCCGGACACCTTCAATTTGAGCAGTTGTCTAGCTTTGTGACCGATTTTTGCGTACGGGAAACAAATAAAAATTATTTTTTTCTTATCAATACTGCTTTGGACTCCTTCCTACCAAACAGGTACACAAAAAAACGACTAAAAAAATGACCGACCTACGGCGCAATCAACAAAAGAGTAAGAAAAGCTAGAATTTTTCCAGTCAAACGAAAAAACCGGACAGTTACATTTCTATCCACTGCGGTTTAAGTGATCAGGAAGCCAGTATTAACACTTGCTATAGTGTTATGACTGATGTAGCCGATTCTTGGCCACCTTAATAAGTGTATGAATGCTTGGATCTCTTAAATTTCCACATTTTCACTTAAAGAAAGGGTCATACAACAATTCTGGAGAGAAATATCATTACATTCCACCATGAGGACAGAAAAATTATTCTGGAAATAAGTAATTTAACAAATATAAGCAAATCGATAGTTCAAGACATTATTCAAAAATATTACACTACAAAAAGTATTGAAAAATCAAATAAAATGTGTTCACCTGTGTGCATAATTCAGGCACATGGAGGGCACATTGATGCGTAAAAATCCATTTACCAGTGCTGTGGATATTAAAAAAATGTTACAAGATGTATGGAACAAATGTCCAAACCGTTGGAAACTATTTTCACCTTAATGGACTTCGTGCAAGAACTCCGCGAAAGAAGCCTTTGATATCTGAAAAAATCGAAAACTTCAAACTATTTTTGAGCAAGGTAAATTATTTTTTTCCCCCCCCCCCAAGATAAAATTAATTGAAGATGATTTTTTTAGCAGGTTCTGTTTACATACGAAACAAAAAATTAACGTTTTTGGTTCAAAAGGACGGACATTATGACAAGGAATTGTTGGAAGGAAAGTATTGAGTAAAAACCGTCATGTTTGATGAAGGCTCTTTGCTATTTTGAGGGTGCACGTTGGCTAAAGGAGGTGGAAAACGGCATTATATTAGAAGTACAATGAATAAGTTGTATTGAACAACCATGCGGAAAGAAACAGTACAGGAAAGCGTTGTTAAAATGGGAATATCACAGGAATCTGCATTTTACCAATATAATAACCCTAAACAAAAATCGTGGGTAGCGCAAATATGGTTACTGTACAAATGTCCAAATGTTATAGAAACGAAATGTTGTTTTTAAACCTTTAAACGCTGTTTAGAGCGATTTTAAGCTTTATTTGGAACCCCGAAAAAAATCAAAATTTTTTGCTCAAAAAATATTTTTTTTTAAAATGTCGTTTTCTAGCCTTAAAACGCTGTTTAGAGCGATTTTAAGCTTTATTTGGAATCCCGAAAAAAATCAAAATTTTTTGCTCAAAAAATGTTTTTCTCTAAAATGTCGTTTTTCAGCCTTTAAACGCAGTTTAGAGCGATTTTAAGCTTTATTTTGAACCCCGAAAAAAATCAAAATTTTTTGCTCAAAAAATGTTTTTTTCTAAAATGTCGTTTTTAGCCTTTAAACGCTGTTTAGAGCGATTTTAAGCTTTATTTGGAACCCCGAAAAAAAATCAAAAGTTTTTGCTCAAAATATATGTTTTCTAAAATGTCGTTTTTAAGCCTTTTAACGCGTTTTAGGGCCATTTGAAGCATTATTTGAAACACCAAATCTTTTTTTTGCTCAAAAATAGATATATTTTTAGAATGTTGTTTTTTAGCCTTTAAACGCGTTTTAGAGAAATTTTAAGCATTTTTTGAAACACCAAAAAAAATTATTGAGCTGAAAAAAATTATTTTCTTAAATGTCATTTTTAAGCCTTGAAACGCTGTTTAGAGCCATTTTAAGCATTTTTTGAAACACCCAAAGAAAATCTTTTTCTTAAATGTCGTTTTTTACCCTTAAAACGCGTTTTAGAGCCATTTTAAGCATTTTTTGAAACACCCAAAAAATCTTTTTTTTGCTCAAAAATATGTTTTTTTTAAATATCGTATTTTAGCCTTAAAACTAACCACGGCCTTATACTAAACTAATAATAGGTTTATGTTGCTAAAGATTTTTTTAGAAATTATGGTCCACTACAAAAACACTAAATTGATCACTAGTCTACTTATTACATTTATTTGCCACATTAGTCATGACTTAGTCTATGTGAGCCTAGAGCTTGGTTTTATGTCCGTGTGATATTTAAAACGGGCCGAGAGTTTTTAGTTGCACAAACACACATTACGTAATAAATAGGACACTGCCCTTGTTCCTTTTATTGATATGAACACTGATGCGTTCGCCGTGCCGTCCCGATGGCAAGTCCCCGAGCCGAGGATACGATCTTTGCGATCAAGATCGTATCCACTCACTTCTCGTCATCTACAATAAGAGCGACTTATGTACTGTAAAGAGAGTGCGTGGAGGTGGTGGTCGCATTCTCTCTTCCAACATTTGTCGTGTAAAAAAAAAATTATTTATCCTGGTGGGTCCTATCAATTCGAACAGCGTTGATAACGATAGTTGGAGAGTTGTCCAGTCTACCAGTAGACATTACATTGTCATTGGTCTACTCCATTTTTCCTCTGGAGCGTTCATCTCGAAATGATTCAGAGACCCAGCGTGTTTGTAGTCAATGTGTGCGATATACATAATGTTGTTATGTTATATTTCAAATACAAAAAAAAGATTTTGACAGTATTATTACTTTTAACTCTGCAACAGTCATCATGAAAAGAAATCCAAACATATTTAAGAATACATTTACTCGCAAAACTCCAGTGCATTAAACATCTGCGAAGGGTTTTCCCTTTGTTCCGAACCCGGTCCATCAATCACTTACCAAGAAGCAACACTGATACGCCTTCGGTAAGACTTTGACGGCCAAGATCATCAGTCAACTGGTTCATCATTAATCCATCGATGGCGAGATAACTTCTTGGGTGGGCCTCGCCTTGATTTGCCGGTACATTATTCGTGCCAAACTGTGCCGCTCACAAGCGGATATTGTGCGAAACAAAGCCTTGTGCAATCATATCTGATTGGTGTAGGTTGGGAACATGAGTTTTTTGTAGTTGGTTAATCTTTGTTCTTTGACACTTGTAGGCTTCGGGTTTGATTGTGATGTGCTTACGCAAGACAATTTTTATTTTTGGCAATTTTAATCAAATTTTTTATAGTGCATTTTCTGTTAAAAGTCGTTGGTAGTACGAAGCAGTAAACAAACTTTCATCTGTCTATTTAACCAGATGCTCTTGTTTATGAAAGAACCCTAACAACTGCACTTTTAAAAGTCGTCCCAAAATTTGATCGGATATATTTACACAACTCGTAAGCAACGTTTTACTGCTACCAGCCACGTGGGCTACTGCAACAGTCGTTTCCTTTCTACGGTCAATGACAAATATTGGGATATGTTTTCCGCTTGCGATTTGTTCGTACCATTTCATGCTTATCCATGGAATAAATTACCCCGAGGGAGGGTCCAATATGCAATTCAAATGGTGAATCTGCCCGCTAAAACAATGTTTTGACAGGAAGAAGACATAAAAGCAATACACAAAGAACGAAAACTAGGGTTCAGAAAACTTTCCGAAGAGTAGAGGATTTTTTTTTTGGTTCAAATTTTCCGTTGAACACAGCAATCGGTAACAAAATGTATGAGATATTCATGAGAGTGGTGTAACGTTTTCGCTCTGCAAAGGTTTTTTTTCGTAACTGAGTTTGTTTGGGTGACTGGAAGCTTTAATAAAGTGGACGTTCCGATGAAAATAATCGATAAATGCATGAGCAGGAACCGAGACTTTCAACAAAAGGTTGACGCAGGTAGCTTACACCATCAGCTCGATGAATGTTAAAGTGTGCGTTAACAAGCTTTTAAAAGTTAAAGTTTAACGGTGGTAAATAACATAACTAGCAGCATTAAAACACACGTCAGCATAAAAAAGCTTGGAAAAAACAGGGCTTTCAAAACAAAAACCTCAGCATACATGTCCGTCCGTAACTTGCATTGAGCCAATTTTCCTTCATTATGTTGTCTTTGACACTTTGTTTGCCCATTTTGTCAAGTCATCCTGGGGAGCATAAAATTGAAGCGTCATTTTACCCTCTTCCCACAAAACCCACGGCCCACCGCACCGAGGGCATCGAGAAGGATTTCCGGTATTCCCAGAACGGGAACAGGGGCTGCCGTTAGGGTCACGAACGAGTTGTCCATTTTGACGGTGCGCGTTAAGTATGTGGTCATAAAATGTTTCATCATCCTTTTCATTTTTTACAGCCGGTTTCTTTTTTTTTTTTGCACTAGTCCCACAACCCGGCCATACCAATGGGCAGCGTTTCGCTTACGTTGACATCCACTTTGTGCTGGTGCGTGCTTGTTGTGGTTGTGGGTGATTCGTTTGGGGAAAGATTTTTTTTTTTTGTTTGGTAAAAAAGAAAATATTTTCTTCTCAACACTAACCGACGGTGCTGATGCTAGAGTAGCGGTAGGTTGTTGGCCTGTTTCGATGGCCGAATCGTTTCGAAGAACATTCAAATGACGGTGATGGTTGAGCGGACAATATTAAGCGTTCCCGGCCGTATGCGGCCGAACCGTTTTTCAGCATTTTTTAAGACCCTGCGGCAAGAATCCCGGTCCCAGAGTGAAACCGAGCAAGGATGAAAACAAAAAAGAATCACGATCAAATGAATGGCTTCGAATGGAATATTTTACGTGAATCTTTTCCTACCACTGATATATCTACCACCATTTGTCATTTGTTTTGCACCCAAAGCTTTTGTCCACGGACGGTCGTTTTTCCCGTTCGCTTTTATCCCGTCCATTTTTATTTCGATGGGTCCGGGCTCAAAAAGGATGCAAAGAAACTGGGTGGGAAAAAGTTTTTCGACGCTGTTTCGCCCGCTTTTGGAGCACGATTCCGTTCTGAGGCGCATGATGGCACCAGCGAGAGAGATCCGTGCCGTGTGATAAAAGATAGCGAAAGCGAGACCCGAGCGAGACCCGAACGTTGCCTCATCAACTGTCAGAAAGTGTTCCTTGTGAGGATGATTATTAATTTGAAATGAATTCATTCCGGATGAAATTACAAGTTTTAATGAAGCGAATGAATTATCGTTCTAATTGAGTGAATTTGTCACCGTGGCCGGTTTTTGGCGTTGGGCGATGCGCCGAAAAGGAAAACAACACAGGCTAGAAGGTGGCGGGGGGAAAACTGTACTGTATTCGGGGTTGGTGCTGATGTCCGGCTTTTTATTTTTAAGCATGAAACAATGAGCTTAATTGACGCTTTGTTTTTCGCTGGATCAGAATGGGACCCGAGATGGATCAAAACTTTGAGCATATTTGCATGAACCTTGAACGCGAGCATCCTGGTTAACAGTTTATTTTGGTTTCAACCTAAGTCTAGCATTTTTTGCTAAATATTTAACAAATCATGCAGATTTTTAATAAAGTTCCTACATTGTTCAACTTTATCAGCCTTCGCATGTATGCATCGGTATCGTTTAATATAATCACGTCTAAATGTTCAATATTCATTGTTTGTACCATTGCGACACACATGCAGTGTCAAACTGTACACTGGATACACTGGGCATACACCGAGACAGCCCCCGGACCGGGCAGGACTGCGCATTTGCATATAAATTGAAGATCCAGAGTCTAGCGCTAAGTGACCGAAAAGTGTGCGTATGTACGTACGTATGATTGTGTAAAATTCAACGTGTATTTTGTTCACCACCGTTGTACACCATGTGTGTGTGTGTTTCGGCACTGTTGATGAAAGTTGGCCATTGTACAATTGTTTCTTGATTGTGTTTTCCAACAAAACCGAAAAGAAAACCGGAGCACAACAACAACGTTCCTTTGATACAAACAACAAACACCCGGGAACGGTCGCGTACCATTTTGTTTGGGCAAATTTTTGGGCCAATGGTTTTTTTTTTCTCTGTTTAGACGATATGA
This sequence comes from Anopheles maculatus, assembly GCA_002091835.1. Lineage (NCBI taxonomy): Eukaryota > Metazoa > Arthropoda > Insecta > Diptera > Culicidae > Anopheles > Anopheles maculatus. The sequence continues at coordinate 107,464 of KZ062442.1, read as the reverse complement.
GTGGAAAAATGAAGCTTTGACCGGTTTTTGGGCTGGCGGCTACAAAGAAAAGCCATTTCCTGAGGAATTTATATTTTTAAGATAGAGAAAGGAAAGGAAATACAACAACAGAAAAACCACGCAAGAATGTTTTTCGCATACTTTTACGCTTGTAGCAAGTATGGTGGCTGGCCCGATCCATAAACTACGGTACAGACGCATCGTACGTACGGCTCTTCTGTCGACAACGCTCGGGATATGGGGAAACGCTCGCCTTGGATAACATCGGTGGTAGGAAATTGAATTCTATCCTATCATAATTGTATGCCGTAACAGGCCGAACGGGGCTGAGCTTTAGAAACGGTCCGGTCGTACGTTGGACCGTGCGAGAAAAGTGGTTCGAGGGTGCTTTCTTGCCGATGTCCTGTCACGGGCAGAACACCAACTTTTACAATTACATACTGTCATTGCGCTTACAAATGTATCGTTTCTGTAAATTGCAAACTCATTAGGATCTGTTTTATGCTAGTGAATTTTTGACAGTAAAGATTTTAATTTTCGGTACAACCTCGATATCTCTTTGAATCATAAAATTTCATTATGAATTACGTTTTTTTACGTTGAAAGTTAGAGTGCACATATCCGCCATCGGCAAAAGCTTCGGCAAACAATCGACAAACTCTCACCCCAACTGCACTGATTAATACACTAAATATTTAACAAATCATGCAGATTTTTAATAAAGTTCCTACATTGTTCAACTTTATCAGCCTTCGCATGTATGCATCGGTATCGTTTAATATAATCACGTCTAAATGTTCAATATTCATTGTTTGTACCATTGCGACACACATGCAGTGTCAAACTGTACACTGGATACACTGGGCATACACCGAGACAGCCCCCGGACCGGGCAGGACTGCGCATTTGCATATAAATTGAAGATCCAGAGTCTAGCGCTAAGTGACCGAAAAGTGTGCGTATGTACGTACGTATGATTGTGTAAAATTCAACGTGTATTTTGTTCACCACCGTTGTACACCATGTGTGTGTGTGTTTCGGCACTGTTGATGAAAGTTGGCCATTGTACAATTGTTTCTTGATTGTGTTTTCCAACAAAACCGAAAAGAAAACCGGAGCACAAAAACAACGTTCCTTTGATACAAACAACAAACACCCGGGAACGGTCGCGTACCATTTTGTTTGGGCAAATTTTTGGGGCCAATGGTTTTTTTTTTCTGTTTGGACGATATGAGTGGAAAAATGAAGCGCAAGCTTTGACCGGTTTTTGGGCTGGCGGCTACAAAGAAAAGCCATTTCCTGAGGAATTTATATTTTTAAGATAGAGAAAGGAAAGGAAATACAACAACAGAAAAACCACGCAAGAATGTTTTTCGCATACTTTTACGCTTGTAGCAAGTATGGTGGCTGGCCCGATCCATAAACTACGGTACAGACGCATCGTACGTACGGCTCTTCTGTCGACAACGCTCGGGATATGGGGAAACGCTCGCCTTGGATAACATCGGTGGTAGGAAATTGAATTCTATCCTATCATAATTGTATGCCGTAACAGGCCGAACGGGGCTGAACTTTAGAAACGGTCCGGTCTTACGTTGGACCGTGCGAGAAAAGTGGTTCGAGGGTGCTTTCTTGTCGAAGTTCTGTCACGGGCAGAACACCAACTTTTACAATTACATACTGTCATTGCGCTTACAAATGTATCGTTTCTGTAAATTGCAAACTCATTAGGATCTGTTTTATGCTAGTGAATTTTTGACAGTAAAGATTTTAATTTTCGGTACAACCTCGATATCTCTTTGAATCATAAAATTTCATTATGAATTACGTTTTTTTACGTTGAAAGTTAGAGTGCACATATCCGCCATCGGCAAAAGCTTCGGCAAACAATCGACAAACTCTCACCCCAACTGCACTGATTAATACACAAACAAACTGGCTTCGCACATGGCTACAATCTTCAACTTCATAATTCCTCTCGAAACGTTCCGAAAGCGATATTAAGTCATAGAACGTAATCACCACCACCGCCGCCATCTTATTTTTGCTACCCAAACAACACTTCAACTGTAAAGCTTCACCACGTTTCTGTTTTATTTTTTTTTTCATCCTATTTCTTTTCGCCCTCGCTAGCGCTTGTTCCAGCACACGTACCAATCACACCTGCCCAGCATGACACCCGGGTTGGCACCTTGGAGCAAAGAATAATCTGCTGCCAAACAAACTGCGCTAATAAATTAACACACTTCACCATCACTGACGGAAAAGCAATTAAAATTAAGCTTTTGCCTGCGAGGTAAACGCGCCGTCGAATGTTCCCTCACGTCGGTTTACGCCTTTTTGCTGTTGCCAAGCCGATACACTCTGGGTGCGTACGGGCCGGGTTTCGCCAATCTTCTCGTATTCGGTAGCTACGAAACTTTAAGACGGCTGCACGATGAAAGCGGCACAATCAAATGCGTTCCTTGCTGCGAGCTCGTTACAGGTAAATATTGAGTCGAAATCAGCTGCACTAAGGTGATTATCCGATTTTGGGGAAGATGTTAAGACCGGGCTCGTTAGACGAGCTTGATAAACAAGATACACAGTGCTTTGTTTTGGGGCAACTTCTGGTGAATTGTGATTTATTTTCTGCTTTGCAAAAAGCGAAATATATTACATGGGAAAGATACGGTGCTGTTTAAATTTATTATTAGTATCCTTGTGAAAATGTGAAGAACGTTTTCGTGTAAAAGAGGACCTTAATTTCTCTAATTAATTTCCAGAATACTGTGTTGCGCCCTGCCATATTGAAGCTAGGCGGCTGATTATAGTCTTATAATCCATTTGCCATACAGATACGTCACATCATAAAACAAGCGTGATGCGCAGTACTATTCATTATTTTCTGTTGCGTATTTTAATGAACAGCAAATCTCATTCTTTGCAGCAAAGCAAGTTATTCTTTGGTGCTTTTTTTTTGGTTGCTAGATCCAGAAATGATAGAAGTTCCTGCTAATCCGATTATCGGTAGGTAATTAGCTGGACCGTACCAGGTGTACATGTTTAGCTATTCACTGAGAGATTCCAGAAATGTTTACTGCCCGTTGTAGGACGGATAGCTAGCGTTCGGGATAGGCAGCGTATGACCAACGGCTTGCCGGACTTGCCGATTGTTGGAAAGCAGAACGGATGTTGACGATAAGCGCGTTCGGACCGGAACAGGAAAGCTAGTGCACTGATTACGTTGAGGCGGATTTGTCTAATGACAGGAAATTACCTCTATGGATGCCTCCATCTTTGTTGCGTACCTTGCGCCACAAGCTTACCGTACCTCGACGTGCAGTGAATCAAGAAAATGGAGTTCATTTTTTCACCGAAACTAACTCTAATGCAGTTTTCATGAGTGTAGTGGCTTAAAGAACGTTAAAAAACTTTAAAAACTGGCTCCAGTACGCAGGGCAGTTTGCTTGTGGGTTGCTTTTTTATCCTGTCCGAGCCGGCACGGACGTGCTATTTGAGCAGCTGATGGCGGAAGTTTGTCAAGCTATCCGTTTACAGTTGTGCGCTGCTGTGGTCGAGGATTGCCGGCAAAACGTTGATTTGCTGTAATGGAAGTGAAGAGGAATTAAACAACACTCATAATGTGTCACGGTGCTCTAGCGACGCCGAGCTCGAAAGCCGGGGTTTTGGCCGTTCGACGCTCGATCCCGGCAGCTCTAAATGGATCTTGTCTAAATAACCACTGTAACGGGCGCGATGAAGTGAAATCCGCGCGCACACACACACCCAGCAGCAGCAGACAACGTGACTCGTCGGTTTTGTTTTTGCGCTGAAGGGCGCTTTTACTTGCTGGCATGTCCCATCCGGAACTAATCCTAGCAGGAGGACATGTGTTTGTGGCTAGCGTTCAGCTTTTCCGCACACAACCATTTCGCTCCCGAGCGTACATACACTTTCGGCACTCAGCGCAGCAAAAAGGAGTTGCGGTGGTCGGGTGCGGGCGGTATGTTTGACGAAGGAATGAAGTTCCATTAGCATCAGTATTGTTTACCACTCCCAACCCACGGTACGGCACTGATGGGAGTGACAGAATTTTTCGGGAGATTATTTTTATTTGATATTGTTTTCGGGTGGGTAAAATAACGCCACACTCACCGCTTTTGTGCTTTCCAATCGAACGTCAAAATTAATGAAAGAGATATAATGGTGGTAACAACAGTTTTACGCTTTAGTTTTCTCATTTTTTTAAGCAAGTGATGCTCTAAGTGAGCTTTTACAGCATACAGCGTAATGCGTTCTTCTGGTTTGCGTTTCGAGGCCTGATCCAATTTGTTAATTAACTCAGTTGGTTTGTTTCCACAGACCCTTACGTATAACAGTAAATTGTCCTAATTTTTGGAGCATGAAATTAGAAAACATACGAACCGTGGGAAGAACGATATTGCTTTTATGTCATATACGCAGATTAACGTAATGCACGAAGCTAGAGCAATTCATCCAGGATTGTGATTTTGATTGTAAATCTATCATTTTTGACGATGTTACATCGGTGTTGAAAAAGGGATTTTGACAGCTTACGATTTAATCTTGAGGATAAAAGCATTTCAACGGTACTACACATGATGCGTCACATGCTGGCTGGTTGTGTTTTATGAAGCAATCGTTGTCGCTGACAGGATGGGCAAATACAGGCTAGTAGAAGAACAGGAGATTGCATAGTTTTAGGCGTATATAATTTTGAACAGTATTATCAGCCAATCAATCGATACGAAAACATAAAGGAAAAGTAAATTTAGCTCAGGGCGCGACTGTCATCAAAACTAAATTTACACCCTACAAGACTAAATGGACAAACTACTCGAACAAAAAAAGTTCTTCAAATCTAGAGCACAACAAAATTGCTGCACAGACGCAATCTAACGAAGCACCGTTGGCAACAGCAGCCACGAACCAGTACGCAATACTAGCTGCATAATACTGGTTGGTGACAGACTGCATCATGACTGTCATCCGGTATGGTATGGCGAAAAAAAGCATCAAACTCATCACCGCATGATGCCACCACGGTATCAGTGGTTCCTGTGCACGTGGTCTGCGATGGATAAAATGTAAGGAACTGTACGGCACCGACTGAACGACAGACGATGCAGTTACGATGGCAGCCTGTGTGTGTGTGTGTGTTCGTCGGAATGGTACATTTCACTGCAAAGGGATACAGTAGGCTGGCGCCGTTCAAGAATGCGTTAGGCAAACGCGCAATGTACTGTTGACATGAAAAAGTAATACAAAAAACGAGACCTCGCACTGAATTGTCGTTGGCTTCCTTTCTTGGGAAGCTAGTCTACTGTGTGCTGCTAAATAAAAGCAGGAAAATTGCAACTGAAATTGTACACGAGCATGCAAGCATGACTCGGAAAGTGTTTCAAAATTGAATACTGTTTCTGTTTTTTTTTTTTGCACGCTTAGTTTGATTAAGTCTAATTAATTATGTACCTTTGCACTTTTCATTGCGTCTACCAGCATCGGCGCACCAAACTTAGCAAACCGGGGCAACAGAAGAAAGTGGTGAAAAGAAAATGTAAAATTACATTACAACGTAATTGCATGCAGCATCATTATTGTAGTATCGTGTTTTTGTTGAGCACTCTTAATTAGGTCACTCGCTTAAAAGCACTTTAGCTTAATTAGCAATCGCCTAGCTACGGCCAACACGACCGCTAAAATATCAGCTGAGCTGGCAAACGAATCGCGGAGACTGTAAAAGTTGCATTAAAATCGCTTAAAAAAGGTATTTTTATAAAACTGATGAAACAATATAAAAATCAAATGTCATGTGCTTCAGTTTTACTTACCGCTCGGTCGCTAAAATTTAACATAAATCAACAGAATGATGCAGAACGTTAGTTGAACAGTGATTTAAATTGTATATTTACAGTATCTGTGCACATTTTTCTTTACATTTACGATCTCACCTTGGCGGCACACAACAAGAGAACAGAAAACGGGTTTTGAAATCACAACCAAACGAACGTACGTTGGCATCGGTCGCTAAAGTCATCAATTTGCCACGGCGTTAAACGACAAAACGAATAAAATTATCTAACACGAACTTTACAGCCACCGTACTCGGATTGTTCTATATGATAGAACAAAGCGGATTAGGCTGCGTATAATCGCGGCACGCTACAGCTGGTTCGATCGAGTTCGGTACGCTTTCGGTTCATCTCGGCTGACTATTTTTCACAACGCTTTTCACAATCGAAAAAAAAACAACAAAAAAACCCAAAAACATGCCTAGTACGGGCGCGTTTGCCATCTGTACAAGCCGCGGTAAAATTCACAATTTGTTACTATGTCGCTAGCGTGTTACGTTATTTGGTTTTGTTTGTTTTGTCTTCTCCATTTCCGCTGCTGTCTATCGCTAGCGATCGCTAGGGTTATGTTGCCGCACCGAAGCTTCGACTTCTTCGGTTTTCGGTTACGTTTCATTGCGACAACAAATCGCCGATAAAGTTGTTACGGGCGCACGGGTAAAGCTGTCAAGCTGGCGTTTGTTTGTAAAAGGGAGGCAGGTGGTATGAGGGGCGGTTAGGAAGGCCTCAAAAGCGAAAGGGAATCCACGCTTCTGTAAGCCGAATGTTTGCGAAAGTATCTACATTTGTGTAGGGTAGGAACCGGAGAAAACGCAATCGAAAACAGGATAGTACGGAAAGGGTCGAACTGGGGATGAAAACGGGTGGAAAAGATGATGAAACTGAAGCAAAATGGATGGAGCACACACACACACAATTTGGTGGCCCACACCAATAAGGTTTAAAACGCTGCACGATAAACTATCGCACAGGTCGATCTTGACAGCTTTACCCTACAGCTTTACATCAGCCCGATTTTCAAGCCCAGCCATAAAAAAGGATGCGACTGTGTGAGGGTGGTACCACCACCCGTGCCCCCCATCCCACCACACTCGCCCGACCCACCCCCGTCCGGGCGATCTTCCGGCTCACCGCCAGACGCTTTTAATGATTGATTGCGATGATACGGGTGTGACGTTTTGCTTGTGGCAGCAGCAGCACTGGCCGGATTTTCCACTGCCAGCAATTTTCCACCGTAGATCGAGGGTCCACCGGCCGCCGGTTGCCAACCGAGCGCGGTACACTGGCCGCAGGAGGCGCTCACACCGTACGGTACGTGCTGTTGCTGCTGCAGATGTTGCGAATAGTACGCGGCACCGGGCGACTCCACCCGACTCGTGACGGTTGACGCGTTGGTGGCGCTGCTGCCCGGGAGCTCGGTGGCGAGTGTGATGGTGAGATTGTCACCCGGTGGCAGGGGCGAACCGGCATCCTTCGGTGGCCGCCGGTTAGACAGGGTGCCGGGCAGTGGGCCCGCCATTAGGTAGTTCGGCAGGATGAACATGGTGGTCGATATTTGTGACAGGCTTCCGCGCGGCTCAGCGAACTTGAATGCAGGCAGGATGGTGGTGCCCGGGTGGGCCGTAACGGGGCCGGATGCGGCAACCGGTTGCACGAAGGTTTGCGGTGGCGGCGGTGGTAGCGGTGATTGCTGCATTGGCGAATGAAGAAATTGGACGAAAGAAGAAAACACACACAAAAAAAAGCATCCGTGAACACATGCGGAAAAGTAGAATTATAGATAAGACTGACGTGGTGGTGTGAAGTGTGAGGTGAGTGTGGGGAGAAAAAGAGGTTCGGGAAACGATCGGCACTGAATAGGATTTCTTTTCTGCCTTTCTGCAACACGAACACGAGCGAACCGTACTGCACGCAAAGATACTGCAATGACGTTGAATCGAATGAGTATAGACCATAGACGACGGGCGAAAAGCGCTCTCGTCGATTCCAGTAAGATTACCGAGCTTTGTGCTACGGCTTGTTTTGTAGGCGGCGAATGTTTGTGCTGTGTCCCAGGTGCAATTGAATTGTGTGTCCCGTCCGATTGCTATGATGTATGATCGGTGTGATAGACGCTCGGAAATGCGTAAGCTTGATTTATACTGGCAACAACTAACGCAAACCAACGCTACGATACCGGTAGAGCATGAAACGTTGTTGAGCATGTCATGATAGATGGAATAAGTGTTCTTAAAGTGGTTAAATTATAGGTTTTCTATGTAAATGTTAATGGTCGAGAGGCTGTTGGGACCAAGCGCCCGATAAGGAAGACGTGATGGAGAAATGCTAGAAATTATACACTGAAAGGGTCTTACAGTTTTGGGATTTATGTACAATTTTGTTTACTTAACTAAGCAATGCTGAAGATATTTATAAAAGGATCCTCAATTAGATAATGTCAAACCCTGCAAAACTTACAACCCTTAAGAGCCGGAGGTGTAATTTACGAATATGCTTACGACTTTTAAGGATCTAATCAAAATGGTCTAGTGTTAATGATAGATGAAGTCATTTCTAGATTTTTATTTAATTATCCTAGCTGAAAGACGCGTTAGTGGCTCTAGTCTTCGCTCGGCAGGACTGGGGTTCAAGTCTCATAAGGACCATTTTCCTGTATTGAGTTCGGACTCGTACTCATTAGTCAAGTAATCCTTCTAGACCTTCTCGCTACATACTACGCTATTCTATTGAAACCAGATGCTCGTTTGTTGGACATTGAACATCCGTCTTATAAATTAATGTACTTTTTTCAACCAAAAAATTGATTAGGGATTTTAACGCTACTCTAACAAACTTTGGGAATTAAATTTAATGTATTTTTCTACCACATTATCGCTTAATTATAAAAAAAAGTTCCCTAAACCTGCCAATACGATGACAAGACATGTTGATGTCCGATGCCACTGTCAGCGAAAAGCAAGCTGCCTAGCAATTCCACTTGAAGTTCGCCACTAGCACACGTCACTCAGGACCGAACTGTACTGACCTACCGCAAATATGACTACACCACACAGATCCACTCCACTATTTAGGCAACAGTTTGAATTAGGTCTACCCAGCCCCGGCCGGTTGCCTGCTCGCCCCGGACAAACATTTGCTCAAGCTTACCTCGGTCACCTTCTCCGTCATGGCGTTCGTGTCCGGCATGCACTCAACCAGATCGAAGTCCTCGCTCGGCGCCCGGTAGCTGGATGGTGTCGAATGGCTGTCGCTTGACTCGGATGCCTTGATGCACCGATTATTGCTCGACTGGAACAGCTTCATCTTGTATGCGAGCAGCGCCCCGAACGACACGCAGACAAAGCAGAAGAACAGTACCGCGACACCGACGATCAGCAGGTGTCCATCATCGAGCAGGGACGAACGGTCACTGCCACTCGTGCTGTCACCGGCTGCAATGACCCGCAAACCCAAAACCAGCCCACCAGCAAAAGTGTTAATTTGTGACGAGCGTAACGAGCGTCAGTCGGCTTAAACACACCGTTGACACGTTGCCAGTGCGCACGGTCAGGGTTCATCGTTGAACTTACCATCTTTGTTGAATGTGACTATATTTTCCGCCTTGACCGCTGACTCGCCGCTGCCGGCGTACTTGTTGTGGTTGGTGCCGGCACCCTTGCCGACGGCCGAACCCTCGATCTGGTTCGGTGCCGGCGTCAGTTCCTCGTCGTACAGCTCGTTCGACTCGTACGGACGCTCGTCCAGTTCGTCATCCTCGAGCGGTGTGATGTACCGTTCTCGGAACACATTTCTCGACACTGTACGCCCCACGCGCGCCAATTCGGAGCCGGTTCGGGGTCGAGTTTTGTTTGAGTTGCCGTGTGTAAAGCGGGATGTCGGTCGGACACAAACGACAAAGTTTTGCGGGTCGACGGTGGAGAAAGAAAACACCTCGACTGAGGATCACATTTCAAACGCATTCGCCCGGCGTGACACTTACCACAGGCGTAGATTACTTTCAGGTAGACCCTGATGTTCTCCGGACATGGGTTGCCAAATGTGGAACTTTCTACCGCAACTGTGCACTTTCGGCGGCCTTGGCAGATTTCGGTTAACGTGTGACTCGTGTGCTCCGACAGACATGCTAGCAAAGGCAAGAGAGAGAAGGAGAGTAATAGGGAAA
>KZ062442.1:51549-97422 GCA_002091835.1 Anopheles maculatus | reverse complement strand
TATGGGGACCGTATCGTTTTAAAGCCTGCGAAATGTCAAAGGTTTGATTGATATACGGCGGCCCCTAAAGTCGATCGGTGACCCACACCGACTCCCGGGCAGCAGGCTGTCGTCGAGGGTTTTGTTCCCTACTTACTTTGTTCCTTTGAGGCGGCCGTCTGCGAACAGTGCGAACTTTCGTACGCGGTTCGCCCGTAGGTGGCACTGTAAATCGCTATGCGGGTGTATTGACCACACGTCAACCGAACGATGTCCTTTTCGCACGATATCAGGCTACGGAATTCGACTGCGTATGGAAGAGAACAAACAGGAGTTGAATCGAACAGCGCACTGGTTTTATTTTCTCAACCTTCTCGAAAAGGCTCGCACAAAACTTCAAACGATTCGGTAGCATTTCGCTCGGAGGCAGTGGAAAAGCTGGGACACAAGGACCCGGTGCTGGGCGAAGGAAATGTAACTAGATACGCGTGGCCGATCACTTACATGGGCGACATTTGTGATTAACCTCCACCATGCGATGAATGCCGGGGCACGGTGCGGTGGCGAAGTTCTTCGGTGTGGCCTGTATCCGACAGCGTCGTTTCTTCTGACATGCTTCGACGACGGTCTGCAGGATCGAGTACTGTGGTGGCGCAGAAAGAGAGAGAGAGAGAGAGTAAACAACGCATGTTCAATCATGAAAAATGTTCATCCCTTGGCGAGTACTTTTGATACGGTCCTTCACCAGTAACACGATGTAAAGGTACTCGTGCACGCGCTCGCCTTTCGGTACAGATATCGAATGACTCAAACCGACGGTGGACCATTGAGATGAAAAAAAAGCGATGCGGAAAACATGGGAACGATTGCAACACATACCTGCAGCACATAAAGGGGTGTGCATTTGTCTTTCGGACGCTCCACCGACGCTATCGTATCGTTCGTGGCCAGCTCGGTGCTCGGTGTCGATGCCGTGGGTGTAGCTGAAGTAACGTTAAGTTGGACAGCTACCGAGAAATCAATCGTGCTGAGGGCGGGTGACGTTGGCTCGGGAGGGTAATAGGAACTGTCCACTTCACTGTACGCGCATTGAACCGTTTCGTTACTTTCTGCTTGAGGAGCGATTCAATTACAACAGTAAAAAAAAAGAAAACACACACACACATAAACACACACACACTGACAATTAAAGTTGAGCATCGTGAGGATGCCACCTGGGTGTTAGCTGAGATGTAAGGAAACCTACCTTTGGCGCCATATTGAACAAGTTCCACGGAAATGCTGGTACCGATGGGGCACGACAGACTCAGCAGCTCGTCGTCGCAGCAAATTGTACGAAACGCACGCAGAGTGCTGGAAAGAAGCCCTGCAAAGGAACGGACAGTGAATGAATGCGAATATCGTGCTGCTGCTGCTTTATTTTCGTCTAACAATAGAGAAGCTAATAATGAAAATTATGATGATAGTTGCTTGTTTTCCAAGAAAGTCTATTCCAACTTCATTACTTCCTTTTCAGCATTCAGCTTATGCTTGATACAGCAATGGACAATAGAAGAAGACCCCCTAATTCTGTACAACGAATACTAATTTTGTTTGTTTTCGTCATAAAAAACTGAATATCATTGCATCAATCAGAATATGGACTCCGATTCCCTTTTTTCCTCCAGAATACGCCGCATCAAATTTAAAACAAAAAAAAGCTTGTATTGGACACAGCGAGCTCGATACTCGATACGTCTCTGAGACAAGAACTCTGTCCAAAGTTTACGAATTCTTCTTACGAACGTAAGTGATGAAGATGCTCATCAGGCATTAGACTCGCTAGGTTCAGGCGGACTGGTTAGGTTAGGAAAGTGGTACCGATACGTAACATAACTTTGGACCGTCCACATGGATCGAGGAGGCGTGCTGAGGCCCAAACTGAGATCGAGTGATGACGTTGATGAAGGCCAGACCAAGATCTACCAGAAAGGCCGGAATATTCGAATTTCAACATAATTTTTCATTTGATTCCTATACACTAACACGGTAACTTCTGAAGAGATACAAAATTGTGAAAGAAAGTTAAGAATTATCTGACGATAATTCATATTTTAAATATCCACAACATTAATTCCAAGCATGCTTTTTGATATTTGAATTATTTAGAGTATAAATTGTGAGAAAAACAAGGTGTGTCAGGAACTAACACCAATTGTAATAATAAAATAGTGTATTTGAGCTCAAATTTCGAGGAAATTTGAAAGATAAAATTTTAATAAATGTGGTTTTAAGTGTAATAAAAAGAAGTATTTTAAAGGGTTTTTTAATTAGATGTAAGACATTTTAGCTAAGACAACAAGAAAATGAAAAAATCCATGTAATATGCAAAAACTTTAAAGAAGAAAAATGTTTTTAGCTATCTTCTAAAATAAAATATATAAGCCATGTATGTATTTTAGATTACATTTCAGTTACATTTAAAATTGATGTTCGACTGCCGAAAGTCGAGTTGTTAAATACTAATATTAAGTTGAAGTTGCTGAAAACCTGCTTGAATTAAACTTTTAAAGTCACACGATTAAAAGCTGTCAGATACTGTGTCTGCCTTCCATCGATCAATGAAGTTGATCACAGCCTAACGGTTTCCCCGGCGTATGTCTAAAATAAACCTTTAAAAAAAAAGCTACTCCAAAAACGGTGAACTGTTTGTTACATGTTGAACGGCCCCATTTATATCACCTTTTAACTCACGCCCGACCCCACACACGATCCGGTGAACTTTTCATCGATCCCATTAGACGCTTGTTGTGCACGATGTCGATCAACGCTGATTGGTCCAACCAACTGTGGAACAATGGACAATTGAAAAACTTTTGCCCATTTCTTGAACAATGGCCGACACACAACCGCCCCAACATTGAACATTCGATGCGTCGACGGGCCTGTTCCCCACAATGCTACCAATCTGTCAAAAGCTGCCCCCAAAACGATCCATAGGCCGGGCTGGCAAATGGGGAGGGGTGGGGGTCTATGAATTTTTCATCCTACTTAAAATTATTTCTTTTTCCGAGAGTGCGCATATTTTACTATCGTTTTTGAGTATGGTTTTGGTCGGGCCCGGGTACCCGGGCGGACCAGCTCCGATGGATGGTTGACGCCTAGGCAAAGCGAAAGCTTCCGTAAAGGCAATATATTATATTTATTTTACGCCCGTCGTTCTCTGCGTCGCACAAACCGGTCTGCGGTTTGGCTGGCGGCACCAAAGCCAGAAGCAGTTCCAACTTTTCCGGCTACGTCTCAATATGCCTCTGAGTCTGTGGGAAAACTTCTCAAATATTTACACTTTTTTTTCCTCCTCTTCTTCCGCGCACTGTTGTTTACTGCCCACGAGGGCGGTCGGCAGTTCCTTTCGGTTGATCGGCACGATCTCGCCACGCTGCCGAACTAAAGCTCGATGTGAACAAGTTAGATGAATATATTATTATGCAATCAAGACCACTGGAAATGACATTAGGCCTGTAGCGGGCGCACTACAGGCGACGATGATCAAATGTAGCGAGAATGATTTATTACCGGCGCAGCGAGCATTTCGCTTACTCGTTGTGAACGATTTAAAAGTTGAAGAAAAGTCACACCACGGTTCTGTCGGGGGTATCCAGGGCGAAGAAGAGAGGCCGAGTTGGTTCGGTTGCTTGCTAATGAGAAAAATATGTTTTTCTGTTTTTAAACGCCAAGCATTAACGTCACGGGTGGTGGTAATTGAATAATGACCTGCCGTTTGCGTTGTTTTTTTGCTGTTGTCGATGTATGTCGTTCGGCAATCGGACGACCGAATCAGCATCATTCTATAACATCCTTAGGCCAATCGTGCGTTCGATCTCTGGCCCCGGTACGGAACCGATGATAGGAAGGAGGAAACTTGCCAAATTGAGCGCTCCGCGGAGATTCCGTGTCGCATTCAATTACGGTGTTGTAAAATTAGGTCTACTTCCCCGAAACCCGGCAAGCCATCCGCAGTCTGCCCGCGGGCGACCGGGCGTCCAATTTATTTCACCGCAAAAGCGTGCGTCGGCCTACGTAATACGATCACCGGGCTCGGGGTTTGACTTATTTCACCATTCGGTTCCGGCACGGCCACGCCACGTTGCCACGCTAACGATGTGATGTAGCGCGGGAAAATGCGGATACGCTCGCTGAGTAGCTACATTTTGATTGATATTTTGATACGATCCTTGTCAACACGATCCATCAGCGGGCAAACGAGATACCATCAACGGAACATTACCCGGAATGTCGGAAACCCGTTGTCGGTTCCACTAACAAACCGTGACGAAGGAGAAGGAAACCAACACAAACAAACTAAATACGACCCGTGCCGCAAATGGCAGCAGTAAATGTAGCGAATCTTCTGCACGCGTTCGTCTTCCGGCTTACGGGTGTGTTGGGTTTCAGCTCGAGGAATGCAGCAGCAGTTGTTGAAAGCAACGTGAGTGCCATAAACATATCTTGCTTGTGGCTTTATTGCTACCATGGAGAAACCGAACCGAACCTTCCGCACATACACACTCACATGCCGCTCCCAGACACCGATTGTTTGACCTGCTAATCGCTCCTTATCATCATCACTTTCGGCAAACAGAACGTGTCTATGAATTTTTCATCCTACTTAAAATTATTTCTTTTTCCGAGAGTGCGCATATTTTACTATCGTTTTTGAGTATGGTTTTGGTCGGGCCCGGGTACCCGGGCGGACCAGCTCCGATGGATGGTTGACGCCTAGGCAAAGCGAAAGCTTCCGTAAAGGCAATATATTATATTTATTTTACGCCCGTCGTTCTCTGCGTCGCACAAACCGGTCTGCGGTTTGGCTGGCGGCACCAAAGCCAGAAGCAGTTCCAACTTTTCCGGCTACGTCTCAATATGCCTCTGAGTCTGTGGGAAAACTTTTCAAATATTTACACTTTTTTTTCCTCCTCTTCTTCCGCGCACTGTTGTTTACTGCCCACGAGGGCGGTCGGCAGTTCCTTTCGGTTGATCGGCACGATCTCGCCACGCTGCCGAACTAAAGCTCGATGTGAACAAGTTAGATGAATATATTATTATGCAATCAAGACCACTGGAAATGACATTAGGCCTGTAGCGGGCGCACTACAGGCGACGATGATCAAATGTAGCGAGAATGATTTATTACCGGCGCAGCGAGCATTTCGCTTACTCGTTGTGAACGATTTAAAAGTTGAAGAAAAGTCACACCACGGTTCTGTCGGGGGTATCCAGGGCGAAGAAGAGAGGCCGAGTTGGTTCGGTTGCTTGCTAATGAGAAAAATATGTTTTTCTGTTTTTAAACGCCAAGCATTAACGTCACGGGTGGTGGTAATTGAATAATGACCTGCCGTTTGCGTTGTTTTTTTGCTGTTGTCGATGTATGTCGTTCGGCAATCGGACGACCGAATCAGCATCATTCTATAACATCCTTAGGCCAATCGTGCGTTCGATCTCTGGCCCCGGTACGGAACCGATGATAGGAAGGAGGAAACTTGCCAAATTGAGCGCTCCGCGGAGATTCCGTGTCGCATTCAATTACGGTGTTGTAAAATTAGGTCTACTTCCCCGAAACCCGGCAAGCCATCCGCAGTCTGCCCGCGGGCGACCGGGCGTCCAATTTATTTCACCGCAAAAGCGTGCGTCGGCCTACGTAATACGATCACCGGGCTCGGGGTTTGACTTATTTCACCATTCGGTTCCGGCACGGCCACGCCACGTTGCCACGCTAACGATGTGATGTAGCGCGGGAAAATGCGGATACGCTCGCTGAGTAGCTACATTTTGATTGATATTTTGATACGATCCTTGTCAACACGATCCATCAGCGGGCAAACGAGATACCATCAACGGAACATTACCTATGCCGTATCATGTTTACGAGCCCATCGCCATTGTCTCCCGGGTTGGACTCACTACCCGGGCGCGCTTGAAGATGGCGTCCACCGCACCAAGGACACGGTTCATTTTTATTGTACCAAAGTCGCGGCGTGTGTGTCCTCGTGGAGCCACTGGGTTGTCAATGTGTGGCAGATGCCATTCTTTTTCCCGTTCGTGTGGACGACAGGGGTTTTTTTCCCGAGTGCGAGAATGTGAGGAAAAAAACAAACATTTTCGTATCTGCCTGGAAACCCGTTGTCGGTTCCACTAACAAACCGTGACGAAGGAGAAGGAAACCAACACAAACAAACTAAATACGACCCGTGCCGCAAATGGCAGCAGTAAATGTAGCGAATCTTCTGCACGCGTTCGTCTTCCGGCTTACGGGTGTGTTGGGTTTCAGCTCGAGGAATGCAGCAGCAGTTGTTGAAAGCAACGTGAGTGCCATAAACATATCTTGCTTGTGGCTTTATTGCTACCATGGAGAAACCGAACCGAACCTTCCGCACATACACACTCACATGCCGCTCCCAGACACCGATTGTTTGACCTGCTAATCGCTCCTTATCATCATCACTTTCGGCAAACAGAACGTCCCACATCGAGCCTCCCGCCGAACTCCACGAAATACGATCGGGCTGACGTGTCCCAGTGGTTTCGTTTGTTTTATGCTGTGAGCTGCCGGGTGTCCTATCGGTAGAAAAATATCGCACCGCGGCGCCGGGTAAGTGTTTCGAAAAATGTTCTAACGAGCTTCAATACATCATCAATAATGCAATTGCGCCGGGCCAATGTGACAGCTTGGGAAGGAGACCCGGTGCTTGCCAGGAACAGCTTTTCCCGGGCGCACGGTAGTACGGCTGTTTGCGGTGTAATATTCAATCTTTCAAACATTTCTCGTCTCCATTTTTCTCGTCTCGTCCTCTGCTCCACCACTCTCGCTCTCCCATCGCGTAATAATTCATATGATGAAACAGTATTCGCATTTTGCCACATTCGATTGCAAAAAGAAAGAGCGGAAAAGTATCAAACCACTCCATCATGCTTCAATGAACGGATAGATGAATGTGAAGGATACGCCGAGCTCCCTTTTGCTGGCGAGAACGGATAAAAGAGAACGACAATAGCCGAAACGAGGGGCTTTGGTAAACGATATCCTATCTTTCATTTCCGATACCATTTGGATTCCGCTCCTGTCGTGCTCGATATCATGATTAACGAGACTGCCCGGGAAACGCACCCGAGGCTGTTACCTCGTGTAATGCTCGTGGGCCCTATATTTCAATATGGGGTTTCCAGTGATCAATCGCTCAGCACAGCTGACGTCGGCGGTCGATCGGGTTGACCGGCCAGTCCGTGCTGTGGTGGAAACATATTGTGCCAGTTTTGTTTTTAAATCCCCTTCAGTGCGCACAATTGACTTACTGACAGGTTGGATAAATTAAATGTTAGAAAACGTGTATTGGGACGAAGCGTTCGTGCGAAATGCGTTGTGCATGGACGGGGTTTGCGAAACAGTTATCGACAAGTGAGTTTGACGTAACGATTGTTTAGTTTACTGTTTGTAAAAATTCGTAACATATTGAAAACAGATGTAGCAAAAAGTAACATATTTTGAAATGTTTCTGAAAAATATAGCTACAAATCATAATAAATGATTTCGTAATATTTAATGAAACATCGTGTATAAAGCTTTGAAAGCTTTAGCTTTTTAAGTTAGGTTTGTTTTTGGAATAATTTTACCAACATTAATACTTATAGGAAGTGAAAATATGGCGTTAAGCAGCCATTATGGAACAAATGATTACCCGTTTTGCAATTAATTTATATATTTTTAAACTATTCACAGCTTTCTGTCGGTTCTGAGCTTCAATTATAATGGTCTGGTGTCCGCAAGGACTAAGTATTGAATCTCGTCCTAACTGACTTTCCATTACCAGGACTGGCTTCCGGGTACGGCGAAAATAATGTCAAGCAAGCCAGACAAAGTTTTTTTTCATTTATTTATAGAGGCTTTAAGTCTTAGAGACCTCATTCGCTTCTTTCAAAAGCCAGACAAAGGATGTCAGGGCTTCAAAGAAAATGGAATTGCCGAAATGTAGGCTTTCATGACCAGATAACTTGGTATCAATATTTCAATACATAGTTTAGCAATGAAATATCACCACGCGAATCTCTTGCATCAAAATTGTGTACAAAGTCTCTTAGAAGTTGACGCATAAAGCAGAAGTTTACAAAAGGACATTTGAACGCCAAAGAAACACACCTCAATAGTTGTATGAATCGTACGTTTGATGTTTTGAGACTCAACAGTATTGTCAGATAGCTAGGCCGGTAGTGCAAGATATGCTGCCATTTTGATTATTGATAATTCATTTAGGCTATCATTGAGATATTCATTAAGATAAGGCCTCGCACAGTTGCTATTGATAGTGGCAACTTCATCGAAGGAAGGTTGTTATAGTTTACCATTCGGAACATTCTCGAGTGCTTATCAATGTAACGAAAATATGACTCAATTAACGGGTTCATTAAAATGTCTCTCATTACAAGTCAGAACTAGTGGATCAGTAACTAGTTTTAATTGTCCTATTAACAATTTAAAATTGGAACGCTTTTAAGTTATAACTAATATCGTAGATGATGTTGAGAATAAATAATAAATCTTTAACTTTAATTTTTACAAATTTTCGTTTATGATTATTGAAGTATTTTAAAATGATGACTTACGGTTAAATAAATCGTATTATTTGTAAGCTTGAGTAATTCTTTTAAATTAAAGCGTCCTAATAAAATTGATTTCGAACAACTCTATTACGAGGTAATGTGCATCAATATAACGAAAAAATACTATCGGTTCGATCAAAACTGACATATTTGATCCCGAAAATAATTGAAATGTGGGCAAATGCATTAATGAATTGTCAAAACCGATCCTACCTAAATCATCTCCAGCAGCACGTTGAACAATCACCATAAATCCAATGATAATGTGCAGCATTTTGCTATTCATCAATGTACGCTCCTACTATTCCGATTACTGGACATGTTCACCGATCCACTAACTGACACGCTTCGCTTCACACTCCGTACGTCTGTTGGGCACGGTACATAAAACCAACCACTTATCAAAACTCATCACCAGCAGCATGATATGGGTAGCACCTGTTTCAATAGCAATTTTTCAACCACCAAGTGAGTGAAATTATTACATCGTTGCCCGGGGCGGTTTTTTTTCTCTCCCTACTTTCCCACTTTTTTGTTTTATTCGTTTCAACTCTGACACTGTGTGCGGTGTGTTCTGGCAGACGATCACATCATGATTTAACACACGCCATATCACACGAAATAAGAGTCACTGGAATATAACTCACGCGGAGAAGCTCGCAGCTCACTTTAATTTATGACACTCCATCTGCCAACTTTGCCTTCGCACATGGCAGCCCATGCTACTGCTGCCTCCCAAATTCACTCACACCGCACCGTGGCACACCACCATTCACACACTTTCACCTTTTCGCAGCAAGATCTTACGCTGCTGCTGCCAACGGATCCAAGCGCCGATGGTGCACTCAAGCTGTTCGCCTGACAAATAAAAACAACACACTGATGCCAATGCCACAAACAGCGATTCTGTTTTATTTTCATAAGTCGACCGGGATGGAGACGTTCTATGTGAAGCGTGAATAATCCATTACAGCCATAACTCGGGCCCACGCGGGCACACCGTGTACCGTGGCGCTGGCTTTTGCGCGATCCCCGCCACTTTCGGCAAGCCTTTTGGAAGCGAACGCGTGCCGGTGGAGAGTTTCCGCACAATTTGACGCCTTATGGTACAGAAGTTGAAAACTCATCAATCACTCCGAGCACGGATCGAAAATCTTGGTGCACTTCTTGGCTTGCCCGCCCGAAGGATGCCTAACGGTGGCCCGAGGGTCTTAAGGGATTTGGAAGAGGTTAAAACAGTTGATATGACCCATAAAAGCAGCACGTGGAGGAAACGGTGCGGGCCCGGAACTGGACGACGACACGGCACCAGATACACGACGGATTTGTAAACGCACCGAACACTCTTCCCGGAACTTGTGTGTGTGCGTTGAATTTTATTACAATTTTTATAGGCCACCAGCCGGCCTTCCGTTTAGCGCGTCCGATATCGAACCACAATCCAGGATCCGGGAAACACGCGACACGTCCGCCTGCCCTATATTGGACGGTTTTGTGGTAAACCCGGCTGCGTCCGGAATGCCACTCAACACAACCGTACACTACCAAGCACTCCACACGACTACGCGTACGAGTGCCGTGATGTCCTTGCGACCGGAGGGCGCCCCATTCATTCTACGCAGCCACTCACTCACAGCCACTCACTCTCACAGATGACGCGCAACGATGTTCATTCTCCCATTACAACGGTTCACGCTAAGCGAGCAAGTTTGAAATCTGCACCGGAATGAACTCTAGCGGGTCATGGTGAACAAATTGCAGCTTCCGGTGCATATCTCGCAAGGGAGCTGGGTACGGTGGGAAGGTGGGAAGGTAGCGGGGTAGCTTGTGGAGCTGATTTATTTCTTTGTGATGTGCTGAACGTTACAAAAACCGGTTAAAAGCTTTTCGATCTCTTTTGGGAACCGTACCGAAAGAGGTTCTCTGCGAAAGCAAATTGTTTTTAGAGCCAGAAAAAACGAAACTTAAAAAAAAATCCCAAGTGCTAGGTGCAGTAGAGAAAAAAGGGAAAACATCAAATGCAGCTAAAGCAAACTGCATGTTGTGAAAATGAGTTATTCGCAGTATCTCGATACGAGCTCGGTTTGTGTCGATAGTAACTAATTACATCGGCCATCGATACAGCAATTTCCCCACATTGCTGCAATCAACGTTCGGTTCGTTCTCCTCACTGAACTAAGCAAACGGAATAATTCCGAACCGCTAAAACACTGCTCGCTGACGTGTGCTTTATGGAAGTCCGTTGCCACGAACGTACGCACTGGCACTGTTGATTTAGCAGCGTCACAGTTGAACATCAAAATGCCACCATTTATACACGGTTGCCAGTGGGCCGGAATCGCGTGTAAACGATGCGCGTTACGCTCAAACGTTTCACAGTGCGGTCCTCAGGTTGCGATCGGGTTTCCGGCAATATTGGAACCAGGAGCCAGGAGTGAGGCGTGCACACCAACACTACGTGCTCGTTAATTGCAGTTGCATCGATGGCGTAAAGTAATTGCTGCCGGATCGGATTACATCATGATGCAGCAACGGTGCAATCGTCGAGTATCTTTAGAAGTTCGGCCAACACAGGGACCGGGGGCTGGGTGAGGTCCGGAGTGGATAAATTTGGAAAAGTCGCACGGCCCACTGTAGCAGGAGTAAGTTTTCGAACCCACGACCATTCACGACTGCGGGATAACGTTTAACACTTCGGCGCTCGCTTTCCCCAGCTCCGACAGGTTCAAATCGCATAAGCCGTTTTGCATCCACACAACGAGAAACGGGTGAAAAGGACAGAGCGAACGTATTGCGTTACTCGGTCCCCGTATCCACTATTCGGGCTTGAAGCTTGCTCGGATCCCATAAAACCTCCCGCGTGACTGTCGAATTCGGTGTGCAATATTTTATGTTTGCATCATTAAATTACAATCACCGGGAAATGTTGGTGTCTGGCGCAAGGACACCACTGCGGAAAGTATGCCCAGGTATTGCACACATCGCCAGTTTGTTGAGGACAGGAAGGAATGGAAGACACGTGTCGTAGCTTCACCTCGCGTGCGTAAAGGCAGGATCACACAAATTTCTCGACCCAGCGCTACAACGCTGCAAGCCTTTTTCCGCCGAGCACTAGGCAAGGTGGAACACACTGACGAGCAGTAAATCCACGCCTGGATACAATAATACCGGATAGTCAGGATCGGAACGGATTTGGTGACGTTGGAAAACGCGGAGAAGAAAAAGAAGCAAGAAATGGCCACCAGCGTGTGACAACCGTTGCCTGCCAAACGTGTGAAGCATTAAAGCCAACTACGTGATGTGATCACCGGGAAATGAATATTGCCAGTGCGCCAGGGCGGTGCGAAAGCGGTAACAAAAGAAAAAACAAAAAACCACCCCAAATCCAAATCAGGTTTGTGTGCCGAAGCCTTCGCTCGCGTACCGGTTCCACCAGCCCTGGTGAAAATAGTCTCGAAGACGTAGACTATTATTTATGCTGACTGAGGTTTTTACCTGGCGCAAAGATGCTGGTCCGCGGATCGGGTAATTCGTGTCGGAGCAGCAACAACGGAACAACAATGCTAGGATTAGATTTGGGGCGAAAGCCTTGTCGCAGCGAACAGTGCTGCAGGCGGGGCCGTACGGGAGTGTAGAATTTTCAATTTCGAATCGGAACGCGAAGTAGGCGCCCAGGAATTCAATATATCTGTGTTGATTGAAAAGCTTGTTCAACACCCGCTCGCTCAGTATGGATGCCGCCAGCATTACCCAGCTGGAGAGGCAAATTCGGTTAAAGTAATTGCCGGTACGGGAATTCTCCCCTTTTGCCAGTACGTTTGCCAAGACAAGCGAAATTAAATGTACCTCAGAGTTCGGGTTTTCGCATTGCTGTCGGCGGATGTTTTTGCGCGGTTTTGTGGGTCTTGTACATCGAGTGCTTTGATCCTGTGGCATGAAATTCTCGCACGGAAATTTGCTTGTTGTCAATCAGGGCCGGCCCCGCAAACACACTTACACACGCGAAGCCAAAAATACGCACGAAATGCGTGTCTAGGTGTTGGATCACCGCAGGGAGAATCTGCGGAAAACTTGTTGAGCTTCGCGGTGCGTGTCATGTATGCGGAAAGTAGTAAGTGATGGAAAACATGCTCCCAGATGTATAAAACGTTTATCGCGCCAGTTCTCGGAATGGGCTAATGACTGCCATCGGATGTCAAATTGGATTTGATGTTTTGATGCTAGAGGTGTTTGCGATTGGGAAACATGATTGCTCAAGGGTACGGTACAAGTTTCTTGCTATTTGGTTAAACCTTTATTATGGAGCTGAATGTTTCCCGCAAACAATGTTCGATTGATATCCAAATAACGATCTACATCTATCTAAGATTTTAGACCGTTCGGGTTTGGTTTTGCTGCCTGCTTTGGCTTAATTGTACAGTAGCTAGATAGTAATCCTTAAGAACGAGGGCCATTGTTTAGAATCACAGATTCTACGCCTATTGATAGCTACACTAATGAATTTCTGTTGGTGTTTGATCTGTAATTGGTGCCAAATATTACAACAAACGTGAATTTTAACTTTAATACGAGAACCATACATAAATAATGAACAACGAGGAACGAGCGCTGAACATTATTGATTAAATATCAAGCGGACAGCAGGATTTCTCAGGATTTCTTAATAATAATTTTCACTTGATTTACTTTAAGCCTCGGAACGATCAATAGATTGAAGTTGAAGAGTTGAAGCTGCACAAAAACGTTCAGGAGTAACTTCGATTCACAAAAGCGAAACTTTTGATTCACTCAGTGGAATGTTTGATATGGATAGCGGAATATTGTATTATCCATATCATCCATCCAATTTCGAACTTTGAAGTCATACAGTGAAATCTTGCAATCAGTTACTGAAAATTGGCAATCAGTTGGCGAATGTTTTCCGACCGCTTGGCGATCCAGTTTAACTGGTAAATTGAGAAATGTCATCGAATAGTTTGTTAACATCACCAATCCGGATCATTTTAATTTGAAAGAATTTAACGTAAACATTAGTGGGAAAAGTCGTATTAACCATCTCGTTATGATTTTTGTCCGGGCCGTATGTAAATTTCCATTATATAAATTCAAAGGTCCTAGGTATTGCAATATGCCTTGTTTGAAACATTCCCCTAAGTGATTCAACTTTTCCATTTATTTGCAACTTTGAGAATTCTTGACCTTCCATTTACTTGCTTTAATTTTTTTACCGGACCTGGCAAGTCTGGACGGCATTCGATACCTGGTCCTGTCGTGCGAAGCTCAGTGCCGATACCGTCTCGACCACTAGACCATCCTACTTAATACTAATTGATGCAAACACGACCTAGGTTTGCCAACAGTTTAACACACGCCTGGGTAGCTTGACCACAATAAACACATGTATTGTTTACCGAGACCTTCCCGTCATGAATGGATAATTGATTTGCCGATTGCACTACCAGGCCGCAGCTGCCTGACATCGGTCAAGGGTTCACCGATTCCCGGCTCAGTTCAAAAGGGATTAAACCAAAGCAGGATTAGATGAGATCAAACCGGGTGGGAAATCAGTGGCTAAAATTAGAAAGCTTTTAAAAATCGTGTGCATCATTGGCTTTTGGTGGCAAATGTGATTTATGTACAATTTCCTTTTTTGTTGTTGCTTTCAATTCTTCCCCGAGCGTTTTGCGTATTGCAGTGCATCTAAAGTGAATTCACCGTGCGGTTGGATGGACGTGCGGCTAGCTGTTAAGGATATGTCGAGTGAATGGTGCTTTGCCCGATAGGATCTATCGGTGTCGGGGCACTCTGGTTAGCATCCCGCACACCACAATGTGATTGAAAAAGCCGGCTTACGGTTGGTTGGGCTAATGTAATCTCTGGCAGAAATTATACCAACCAAGCATCTTTCGACTAACGAACCTCACCGATCGCATTACTGAGTGCTGTGCTTCATGCGATGAGCGTGTGTGTGTGGATGTGCGTGTGTGCGAGCAGACTACACCGGTAAGGGAAACGTTAAGTGGTAAGTGTATTTGAAAGCGGACGCACTATACCGTCTAATGTAGGGCGCTCACTCCCCGGGGTGAGCTTTGCTGGAATTTAACTACACCAACCCGAACCAAATTACAGACCAAGACGATCGAAAGCATCGAAGTGCTTGGGAGAAATTTTACGAGCGAAAGAGCGAGATAGAGAGTGACATGGTACGGCACACCTTGGGCTCAACACACAGACGAACGTGCCTGGGATTTTCAACCGCTCACACGCATACCGAACAGGGTGTATATGCAAACATGTCGGCAAAACTGCCATTGAATGCGTATTAATTTTTCATCTCATGTTAATTGAAACCAAATACGTCAAGCCATCATCGGTACGCCGTTTGACGTTAGCAGCAGTGTGTCTGCGGCGAGTCGACTAATAGCGCCGGTATCACTTTTCCCAAAGTCTGCGCCGTACAGATACTACACACCAGGTACAGGTCGGGTGGAAAGAAACTTTGGAACGTCAGAAAAGTCGTACACCCGACTTAACCCCCATGACACTTTCTTCGATACTTCGTTGGTAAAATTGCAAAATGTTTGTGTCAATTGCCAGTGGTAGCACACGTGTAGAAACTGCTATTAGAACGCACGATGAACCTGGCACATCCCATTCCAGTGGCCAGTGGCATAAATGTGTTGCAGCTTCAACATGTCAATGATCGGTGAGCGTGATACCGACGTGATACCGCGGCTCATAATTCATTTCACCAACGACAGGAATTGCCTCAATTAATCGGTTGCAGGTGGAACGTATTTTTTTTTTGTAATCACTACCATAAAAGGGACCAATTGCTGTCGGGGCTTGTGTCGCATTGTCTCGTTTTCAATAACTCTTCTGCTTAAAATTAATTAAAAACTGATTGAAAATTATGATCCATGCTTTTTTTGTTGTTATTAAATTGAGGTCAAGGCTGCTCCACAGCACGGATGGTCGCACCTGTGTTAATATGGAAGGCAAAACATAAAGGGCGGTAAACGATTTTCATAATAACCGGTACGATGAGTGTGATTAATCGTTAAACAAAAAATAACAGCCCGTGATAACGTTCCAAGTGCTGGGAGGAATTATTTTTTGAAAATGGAACTGTATAGTAGCAAAGCGTATATATTATTTATTAAGATTCACTTCGGTTTAAAAGCCATAAAAGTGCTCCGACTTCATGCTCTCTGTTTGCCTTCACCTCATAGCTGTTCAAGCTTATCTGTTTGACTGCCTGCTTTGCATTCCTTTACATAACATAACAGTCAACAATCATTCGAGTCGTTATGCAAATGTTGTGTGCTCCTTATGTTAGGCCAATAAACCGTCCTGCCTTGTCGAATGATACCGTGATGTAAAATTGTTTTAAAACGCAATGAATCAAATGAAATCAAGCTCACAGAAGCAGGGCACATCAGCATAAATCACATCCGTTAATAAAAATGAGCTTGAACCGAGCTGGCCACCGCTCTAAGCATGCTGCACCCGAGCTCTTACTACACTCATTCACAATCGATTTGAACCGTCTTCTGCATGGGTATGCAATAATTGAATGTTGAACTTTATTGCACAGCCGATTTGAGTGTCTTACGTTGCGGAGACCGTGTGCTTGGTCTATAGGATGAAGTATCCGATTTCGATCGCCTACCGTCCCAGCATGAAAGCTTGCGTCTCAGCTCGTGCGAGTCAGAAAATGGAAAAGTCATAAAATTACCGAAAATAAATAGCAAATAAACAGTGGCACACAAAAAAAAAATACGGTCATAATGTATTCCTTGCCCGTTGCTTCTTTTCTTTCCTGTGGCTACATTCAAATGACGACGTGAAATTGATGTACGACCAAGGGACAGAATGGTATCGTGAAATGGTGTCAATAAATTTTGCTCCCTCCGAACAAGTGACATTTGTCAACTTGCACATTCGCATTGCCATAGTGTTTGTGTGCGTGCGTGTGCGTGTGCGTGTGTGTGACAGTTGGCAATGGTTCACAAGTGCGTGATGAGGCCTTTTGCAGTGTGGTCGACTGCGACTGCAAAACCCACGGTACACGGACTTAAACAGCACCAACATCACGGTGGGTTGTGGCATTTCCATTCACATCTTCACAGTTTATGCTTCGGTTCGATGGAAATTGAAGTCCCGAAATGGGGCATATTTTATTTATGCTGCACGGTTCGCACGCCGCGTGCGGCCAAAGGATAGCCGGTTCTTTACGCAGTCGGTTCGCTTTCACCCGGCTGAAGCACACCATTTATGTCAATTAACAGGGCCAGTCCCGGTACAACGAAGAGTGACGGCAGCAGTTGAAAAATCAATTTCCCGGCCCCCGGTATGGACGAGTGCGGCAGTCGGGCTGGAGTGGATTAATTCATAAAAGGACATGTGCTTAAATATGCGCTGACTGCAGAACGAGACTTCGGCCGGCTTTTGAAGGAATCGATCAAACGCCCGTGTGCGCACTGTATCAGGCTGGTTCCGGGATGAGTGACACCGATGGAAAATCCACTTCAACGGTAAGAGATTCCAATCACTCATCTCGAGTGCGAGGACGGTTGAAATTGATTTCGAACCATTCCTTGTGCCTACCCCAGGGGCGACAGACAATCGAAGTATCGCCCCGGTACGTCGTTGCACGGTTTCAATCTTCCAACGCACAAGCACGACAGTAGTGTGCGGTAGTCGTAGTAGTAGCGACAGTGCTGGCAACATTAAATGATGATAAATTACGTTGCTAGTTTCCGATTTAACGGACCGACCCAGCTGCCAGCGCACACAAGTGAGCATCGTGATTGAGATTTCGGGCCGGCGCATTGTCGGCCGATCGGCGCTATTGTGCGGCCGTTCCTTACAGCGTAAGATTGTTTCTTATGAGCCTGCGACCTTCGCCGACCAATTCAATCAGTTTTGCCAACCGTTAAGCCGCATCTATTTGAATAATCAATAGCATCGGTAGGCAACGGACGGGCATCGGATCGGGGAGCCTACCGGGGAGCCTTGCTGCTTGACATTCCGGGACACCGTGACGAATCGTGAAGTGAACGATTTCTGCTCTGATTGGCCTTCGGTTATCATTTATCGAATTTTAGTCATGCCTTAAGTTCGACCATCCACGCGGCAAAGATGGTACCGCGCGGTACACCGTACGGAGCGTTCGGAGCGTTCGTTCATAAATATTTATGATGCCGGAAATGTGCTGATAATACCAATAATCGGTCAACTTGGACAATTTTGCTCGCAAGCTTAGGCTGTGTTCGTGGATTACCGGCTGGCCATTGGGGTGAAATAGTATGATGGGCTGAAGCTAGGCAAGCGTGCAACGCTGAACAGATGTTACCCTGGTGAACCAATGTTGGAATGGTTTACAAATTTACGGTGAATAAATATGTTTTCATGGGGTCTATACAACGAGTGGGTAATGTTGATCGCAATGATGTTGAAAACAATCAAAGAAGAATGGTAAAAACGTGGAAATTATTACTGTGAAAACTATTGGCAAATGTTTTGATTCATTTTTTTCTGTTGATTGTTAGAATTCTGTCGTGTGTTTTACCTGTATTTACAAGGGTATCAAATATTGTTATGGCTTTGTAGAAATGTATTTATTTTGTAACACAGCAAAGCATGCATAAATCAACCATTTGCTTTGGGCACCATTTTACATGTTTATTTTTGTGCGATTATATTTATTTGTATGTAGTTTAATATTTACTACTTTTAGTACGATTTGCTCCAATTCCTGGGTGTACTTTGCAACTTTTCAATATCAATTATAACAGTTTGATTTAAACCTCACAACTCGTTCAAACAGGCAAACTGCTCGATATGCCTAGTGCAAGTGTGCTAAATAATACACACACCTAAACTAACAGCGTGATGGCACTTTTGTTGGAGATTAGTTTCAATACGAGCGACCGGGACAAGTTAAGAAATGCCACAATATTAACCGATAAAGGAACGCGTTCGAACACGAATTGTAATTCCCACACCGGTGCTTGAGAAACTTTCTCGAAAGGCCCATGCATTGCGCAAGAAGGCTGGGTCCGTCTTGTCCTTGTCCTGCCATCCGCTCACCGTTCGGATTATGGCCGCTCGCCAAAGCTGTGCGCCTCAGGATCTCGGGAAAGGGCCAGCAACCGCATGTCAAACTTTTGCTTGCCCGGCATAATCGTGGTCGGGTAATACCTTGCCGCTTGTGCCCGAAAATCTCTAATGCCGTGGCCGTAACGCAACAAACATTATGAACGAAATGAAGGAAGGACACCCAACGATCAGCATCGGTTCAACCGTTCCGTCAGTGTTCCACCTCTGAAAAACGGCGAGCACACACACACACACCAACAATCTGAATGACGAAAGTTTGACCGTTTCGAATATGACTTTGGACAGTGGCGCTGGCAGCCGAGCGCCGAGCGAGTGTAGCTGTAACGACGAATGGTATCAGCCGCTCAGCTAAGCAGCTTATGGTGCAAGATTTTCCCGAGTCGTTTGCCAGATTCGTCTCGAAAAACACTCTTCGGTGGCAGTTCCAGGCGGCAGCAGGAACGGAGGCACGCTGGCCGGACGGATGCCGGACGGAATCTTATGGCAATTTGATGTATCGGTGAAGTTGTGGGCCCTTGCCAGTAATGTTACAGTTTGCTCAACTTGAAGCGGAGAACCTCACACGCCGTGGATGGTGCCGTGCGCGGAAGCAACGAGCCACGCGGGTCGATAAAACAGAAAGCAAATTTATCTTCCTTCTCAGTTCATTTAGCCCGCGCTAAGGCGCACAGAATGAGGGCAATAAAAACTCCAATCTAAATACGTGCCACTTTACAGCATATACTCTTCCACGGCCGATGGGGATGTAGATGGGAACAAACAGGAACAGCAGTATGGGACCGTCGATTCCGTTAGCCCGGGGAACCGTTGTCAAAAGGAGCAAGACAGAGCGAATGTGTAAGATAAATACCTGACACAACTACTTCAGAACTTGGGTCCGATGGCAGAGATGGGAAAAAGAAAAAGCACCCTTCCATCCGACCCATCCCTGACGCAGGATACATTAGGGACAGGATCAATATTTTATTATAGATTCAATTCAAACATTTAAACGTAGCCCCGAACGGACGATCCCATCCCGAAGCCGGCCCGGGTCACCTGTGTCACGAGTACGTGCCCTAGGTCCGACCGAAGACACGGATCGACAGCTTTTGCTGCGGACCTGTCTCTTCGTATTGACAAAATGCAGTCCTTAGTTTTGCATGATAAAAAGTCAATGATTCCGGACGCCGGACGAAGAGTCGACCGAGTTCGAGTAAGTGGTTCGCAAAAGGTTACACTTCATCGGACGCTGACGAGGGAACCCATCGGCAACAGCACCAACCAACCAAGAGTGCCAATGGAGGAGATCAATAATCCGTTGTTGCATGAATCGGACCGGGTTGATTGAGTTGGTCCGATGAGAAATATTGATATTTAGAGCGAACTTTCTTACTGTTGCCCTTACAGTAGGGCACACGCAAGCCATTGTTCCTTCGAATTGGTTTGTGAGGATGCATGCATGTGAGTGTGTTTGTTGGTGAGATTCAGCAGAAAAATAAAGATACCTTTCAATGGCCCAACGAAACAACGCTCCACTCTCGAAGGAGTTAAGGAAAAATGCAAATACGCAGACGACGAAGCACGTGAGCATAGAATTATCATAACACCCCGGACCAGCGTGCCGTGTCTTGGCAGAGGTGCGAGTTCGTTTACAGAACCATGTAGTCTCGATGACGCCCCATTCCCGGACACGCTCTTTGTGTGTACGGGACACACGTGGGAAGCAGCGATTATCTGCGCGGGTTGCTGGTGTTCCCTGCTGCTGGGACACGGAGAAATAAACATAATTTTTCATTGTCACACTACATGGTCCCGCAAGCACGTGCACGTTCCATCTAAAGTGGGAGGGAATGTGCTTTGTTTGCATGTGTGTGTGTGAGCATAAGAGAGTGTATTGTACGGCGATACGTGAAACGTACTTTAATTTCCGCTTTAAGCTTAATCCGCAGCGAGCTTATCGAAAAATGTGGCTTCTTTCTTTGCTTGAGAACGCTTGAGGACTCAATCGAAAAGCAGAAATGAGTAAATGCCATTGTGATGGTACGAAAAAAAAATTCTTCGTTCAAGACTTCAAAACTCTTGTTGAAAATTATCAGATTGAATTTATAAGAAATCAAAACAAACCTATTTCTTCCAACAAACCACCAAAATAAAAGCTCATCCTTTAGCTAGCCGCATCCCACATTATATTGATCAAAGCTGTGCAGGAAAGCAAATGTTGATTCAACAATTTTGCTGACTATGGCATTAAGCTTTCGACCACATTGTGTGTGCCCGCTGACCCGAAACGATGAAACTTCATGCCAAAAGTAAGCGTTTGGCTGAAACCCCTTTTTGACCGGGGCGACAGCAATCGGGCCATATCTCTCTTTGCTAAACACTCTTAACTCGCTTCCAAGCATATTAATTTCACACAACCAACAGCCAGAGTCGCAAGATAACGCAACCGAAAAGGCCAACAAAAAGGCGACGCCCCGTACCATCATCTTAACTTATCGATTTCGAAGTCGTTCCCACTGGCTCTCCCGGGCAAAAAAAAAGGAATGTATGGGAAAGTTGTACGGGCTTTAAAAGAGCGTCCAATTCAACCGGAAGTGGTGGATTTTATGCCCAGCGCTAGCGAGCATTCGAGCCAACGGAGCAAGGATTACAAAACAGTTTGGCATGCACTTGTGTTTTTCGCTTGTCGGTGCACTTTTTTGCCATCGCCATCATTCGTCGTCGGTACAATCCAATTGCCTTCAGCGGTTCGTTCATATCTTCGCATGCTGAAACCGCTCGGCCTGTCTGCAGCTGCTGCTGGACGTGAGCCAGCCGAGTCTCAAGAGCTTTAAGAAATAAAATTAATCATACCGAATGGAGGCTGCGAACAACACAAGGAAAAAAAACAAAAACAGCGTACATAAAACTGTCAGCCTCAGTCAGTAGCAATCGAGCATCGGAACAGATTTAACAATGCCATTTTACTTAAAAGATGCCGCAATTACAAAGCAAACACACCAACAACAAAAAAAAACAGTATACCGAAACAACGAACGCCACCGTT
The DNA here is from genome assembly GCA_002091835.1 of Anopheles maculatus. NCBI lineage: Eukaryota > Metazoa > Arthropoda > Insecta > Diptera > Culicidae > Anopheles > Anopheles maculatus. Next base: position 75,659 of record KZ062442.1, on the reverse strand, counting down.
GTTCGACACCGCACCGTTTAAGATTTCGCAACACAAAGAATAATTTAATTATGCTTTTGAATTAAATGGTGCACCAGGGTAAACCGGGCGCCATTACAGCATTAATGTACATGTCGTACATCTTGGGCCGTCCGTCCTACCATTCGACAGGGTAGTTTAACGGCTCGGTTATTCATAATACACTCTCAGCACAAAAGGAAAAGAAATTCCCCGAAGGACGATCATCGGGCGTGCAGCTAAAATGAGGCACATGCCACCCCACAGACGTGTCTGACTGTTAGCATGCGAGTTACGTGACCTCGTTAATCCCTGGCGAGCATTCACAGTTATAATTAGAGTTTAAAAGGTCTATACTATAGACACACACACACTGTACGGACGGACCACCCACCGTCGCATGTTGCGAATGGGAATGTCCAGCGCCGTCTAATTGCTTTCGGTGAAAATGTTAATGCATTCTTAATAACGAGTCGTGTACCGGCGTGGTTCGTATTCAGGTGGAAAATAATGATTCACCGGTAGCGAGCCTTCGCGCTACCACTGTATACCGTTGGAACTATAAGTAATTTCAAATTAAATGAACCTGCCAACTTTGATGAAGTAATCTGATTGTCGTATCAACCAAACGCAACGCGGATGGGGTAGGGGACATCTGACAGTGTACGCGCTGGACATTTACTGTTCGCACTGGTGCTTAACAACATTTTCCTGCCCAACGGCTTACATTGTTACCGAGAAAAGTTAATTTTCCGATAACAGTGGATTGAATTAGTTTTCAGCAAATAATTATTTAAACGTTTTACATGTACAAACAAATCGGGTTGACAATGTGCCTTCGTTATTTGAGTTCGATTTTAGTTCGCTTATCTATACAATTTTAATCCACTCTACAGTAGTTGGACAACTGTCGTAGTACCGTCGCCACATATTCAGCTTCACGTCTCGTTAGATTTCCTCCCGCAAGCCGTTAGGGGAAAGTTTGTGCATTCTACCAAAACGATATTTCCAAACAGCCAGTCCGATCCTTTCGACACGATTCCTGTATGTGTGTGTGTGTGTGTGTATGTGGAACAGCACGGGCACAAAGCAAACCGAACCAACGCTAGCACTCATACACAAAGGATCCGCACGGTTCGGTCCATTTGTGAGCAAAAGTTGTGGAAAAGTCATTAGTAAGTGCAAGGTTCAGCGTGTTAATTCCAGGTGACATAACCATATTACTTTCTCCTTGTCTCCCTCCCTTGTTGGTAAGACTTCATTAGTCATTGACGTTAATTGGTAGTGACATTGTACCTCTATGGAGTATTAGCAGAAAATGAAATCATTATGGTTTAAATTAAATTCTATCATTCAGCTATCAACGGCCGTGGAAGCGCCACTGAGCGTGCAAATGTGAACAGGAACTGGTAAGGTGAGCGATAATTGATAGTTGTTTGATGAAGTCCGCGTCCTTTTGCTTATCAATTAGTTTAATGCTAAGTATGGAAGCGGCTTGATTCAATTGAGCTGCAAATTGCTTGCTCTTTTGGGTAAGGATCAGTTAAAAGAGATTTCAAAACCGCCATTTGTTATCACGAAAATAATTGTAATCAATAAATTCGTTAAAAGACTTCTTATCGATATAATGTAAGAATATCACAAGACATGCTGTAGGCTCACCACTTCCGTAAATAATCCTTATCCTTATCGCACTCTCATGAGAGACTGAATAGAGGTGAGAATGAGTGCCACTTACAGTCGGATGGATGAAATGAACTCATGCATGGTTAGTCAAACTGGGAATGAATCAAGTGTTTTCATCTTTGCATTCCCATTCAAAGCTTCTTAAACAACAGATTTAATGCCAACGAATTCAACCAAAGAAATTCCAGGAAAATTGATCCATATTGTATCATCCAACTATGCCTCGGTTTTGTTTTACTAAGCTGCTGTTAAGTATGCTTTTTAGTGCGTTTTATTACGCTAATTTGTCACCCTAGCAAAGCTTCGCATAATGCTTATTAATATGAATCGAAACGTTATCGTTGGTCGCTATTTAATAAATCTTAACAGCGCCACACATCTTTATTGCACCGCCGGAAGCACAAATTAACGCCCCACGAATGATTTGGCCCATTAAAAACTCTTCATCAATCATATCCACCCAGAGGAGATGGGCGGATCACACGCACACACAAAAACGCGCAGCGATGACAGAATAATCCACTTATCCGTCTCGTATTCCACAGTCGCACACACATCACCTAGCTTCCCATCGTTTATTGCTATACGCACCAGCACACACACACCAACAGCAACTGATTAAATCCATTTTCATGGGAAGCTCCCATCGGTTTTGATGTTTCGAATGTATGATAAAATCGGCTTTGCGGTTACTACTACCGTCAGCCAATGTGACACAGAGGCAAGTGATATCTTAAACATTTTACAGCCCAACAATGTCCTGTGCTTAAGCACACACACACGCACAGAGCGATGGGCGATGAAATTGTGCCAGCGCATTAGATCAATTTGTTTGCGTGATGATAATTATTTTACGACGTACATGCTGTGTTCACATTTTGCACCCATTTTGTTTACTGTGACGCTGGGAATGATGGAGATGTGTCGTCGGTGGTACGGCCGAACCGAGGTACAAAATATATCTCGACGCTCATGGAGGATTAACATGCCATAAAAATTATCATCATTTTGTATGGGCTCAGCAAGACACGGGCGCTGCGAGAAAACGCTGTGAATGATGAAGTAAACCCGTTCATAAAATCATCCAAAATGTATGCAAGCGTTGGATGCACGATACAGGAAGTAAAACAGGAAGCTAGTTTTTTTGGTTACGTTAAAGGATTATAAGTAAGGTTAAGAAAAAAGAAGGTTTCATTTAAAAGTTAGAAAAGTTTATCGAACATTCTAATGCAAAATTTATTCAAACTATTGAAATTCAAATCGAAAGCTTTAGTCACTTTCCACAACCCAGGGAACGGCATCATCGTAATCGCCTATTACAAGCTCTTAGGCTTTGTACGGCGCTCGTACCAAACTTTGCCATCCATCATAATATAATATCCGATGTTAAATCTACGCATTATGGTTGTTAATGTTTGCTGCTGACGTTTCGGGCAGGGGAGTAAATCATTCAAACTCCAAAGTTTGCCCTTTGTCGAGTGAGCGTGTGAAAAGCTCGTCAACAAATTGATGGCCGCCCGGTGATGGCCCTTATCTGGTACAGCGTGTTGATGAGTGAAACAGTAGCAAAACAAATGGGGGCCATCCCGGCTGATCCGTGTCCATCAAGCGTATCTAAAATATCAAAAAAGCGTATCAAAATAGTTAAAATAGAATGCTCAGTACAGCTTGCAAACTTGTTACCGACACAAACTTCTCGGTACGATTTGATTGTCCACGCTAAGTACACGCTCCAAGAATGTTGTACAACACTTTAATTAACTGCTTTAACTGAGTTTACAAAAGCGAATTGAGCTAGAATTTATTTTTCAACCAATCACGTGCCTTATCAAATGTGAGAAAGCTTCAGCCAGCTTTGCTGCCGAACAAAAACCCCCAAACGTGTCGATCATACCCGAATGGGGGATACAAAAACTTTCAACGTTTAAAGTGTCTCTTTCGGTACACTACCCCTTTTCATTTGTGCGATACAATAGGAATTTTCTTTATTCGTCCCATTCAACCGAAGCTTTCGGCACTCGGCAAGTGGGTTTTCCTTTCGTTTCGGGGCCAAAACATTTGCCTATGAATGGGTTTACTTACACTCAAACTTTGGCGGCAAGTCCGTTTTCCTTTCCAGGCGCTGACGCTTCTCGGGTGAAATATCAATTCCCACCGCAGCGTTTTACGCCCCCTAAACACATTTCCCGTGCGCGTTTTTCTGCACCCTTTCGTTTGATGTTCCCCGTCCCGTGCCCGTATCTTTGGAGGATGATTTTTCACTTCTTGCGATTGTGGCTTATCGGTCCGGACTTGATGTTGTGTTTTTTTTTCTTCTGTTGTTGGGTTGTGATCGAGGGTGTACTTTTCAGAATTCATCCAGGGTGGTTTAGTATTTTATACCGAGGCCGCTCGGTGGCTCTTTAAGAGCTGTCGGTATTCATACTATTGCTTTGAAATTTGCATTTACGACTTATCTATTAACATTTTAGAGACGTACGTAAATAAAATTATAGTACGTTTTTGGGATGCGGATGACACTAAAGCATCCACCATACTCTTGAAGGGTGGTTTGTTTAATAAAGCTGACCTTAATGTCACATTGGTAATGATTAAAATTGAAGATGACTGCAACCAAATCATGATGAACTCGACAGCAGCATGTTGAGAACTTCCTTAAGTCTACAGTCTGGTTCATTTACCCACGTCCTGAATAGTTAATTAAAAGCAATCCAGCGTTTGTTTTGAACTGTTTTATAATTCAATTTTATTGTCCGGAGCAAAAGGAAAAAAATACACCGTGCAACTTCCTTGTTGGAAATGTGAATTGAAACATGTACGGCGCAACAAAACCCCCCCAAAAAAAGACCGACAACAAAACACTAACTACATAATTAACGCACCGTACGAAGTACCTAGGAAGCCTACCTGCCAAAGTATAATTTGACGTTTCTGGCCACCCATGTTTACGCATGCAGGACACCTAAGCACGGTTTCACGAAGGTTTTCTCTGTGTCCTTTTTTGTGAGTTTTCCCGTTTTTTGTTTCGCTGCCGCTCGGATAAAACATGCAGATAGGATGAAAAATGTGATAAAAAGTAGGTTAGCTTATCGGTTACCTTTCGCCTAAAATCTGTTCCCAAAAAATGGAAAAAGCGCGTTCGAAAACCTGTGAATCCGAAGCGTAAAGAGGGTTTTTTTTCGTCCCGTTGGTGAAACCGTAGTTGCCGTGTAAGGGAAGCGAGAGATGTATTCCCATCTGTCCTATTTGGGCGACCCATCCTGTTTCAATTTAATAAAGGCTCTCGTACGGACGAAACGTCTAAAATGCTGCGTACCGTACCGTAATGCGTCTGAGGGCTGTACCGGGATGAGCAATGTGTACGTGTGTGTGTGTGTATGTTTGAAGTACGAAAATGGATAATTGAATACACGTGTTAAAAATTCAAACAGTTACTAGTAAAATTGGGAGAGAGTTTTGAGCAAGCATTAGAAAGTTTAAAATTGTCACTACTTTGTGTACTGTACTTTTACTAGCAACTGCAAGTAATGGTTGAAAAAGTATTTCAAAAAAAGTTAATGAATAAACAAAGTAATCGAAACGGTGTTAAAACATATCTCAAGATCTGTTTACCATTCAATAAAACTGCATCAAAAGTGTCCACATGTGTCCACAAAAAGTTATGGTGCGTTCCTACCAATGCTTGGTAGTGCTTGTGAATGGCGATGTACGAAAATCGTCGCTTTTCATCAATATTTGCGAACGAAATTGGTTAGCTTCGTATCATCAACAAACGTGTGACGCAAACGGAAAACAAAAAATAAATTCGTAAAATACTTCCAACCCTGTTTGCTTTTAATAGTTCGGGGGTCGTTCCCAATAATAAACCACAATTTTCTGAGTATTGAACACGAATCCCCTTTTCTGTGGTTGGAACTTTGAACTTTGAGAAAAGCTTTTCTTGTTGCTTTTTCCGAGGCTACATATCGAAAAATGCATCAATGCGGTTAGTTACTTTGCTGTCGTGCGTTGCAGATTTTTTATTCGTGAAACAACATAGATATATGTTTACATTGTTATTATATCAGTTTTTTGATAGAATCATTCCTGTTGGTTTATCACCCGCAAACAGTATTTCCCATCCAACTCACATGACCACTATTTACAGACCCATGAGATGATTCCAACCGTTCGAAAAAAGTAAATGATTCACGAGCATGTTAAACTATGAATAACTGAATGTGTTTTTAAGTTTCCTTTCGCTTTGATTTAATGCCTGACCGACCGACGAACCAACACGGGATGCATACCGTACGGTGCGACCGACAGATGATTAATGTAAAGAAAACGAGCAAATCGTACCGGGTGCTGGCCGGTTTCCTTCGACCCGAACTGGGGCGAGTTGGTTCCACGGGAAGACAAATGTTACGAAAGTTTGTTCCAGTAGTTGATCGTGGTTTTAGAAATGCAAAGGAAAGGCGCTGGCCGAAGACACGAAAAATTGCTAGCATGATGTGAAGAAAGCATTCGAGATCTAACGGATCAGTGGGAGCATTAGTTTGTTCGGCGGTGGCTTTTTTCTTCCCCGGACCCGGATCTTCCCCGAGCGACGTAAGTCGTACGCCGGCCTGAAGACAATTGGATTTTGCGGAAATTTTTCACCAAGGCAATTAATCATGCAGAAAATCACACCCAGAAGGTTAGCTGGTCGAAGGATGAATTGGCATACTGCGAAAAAACCCCCCGCGTTACTGTCACCGGTTGGTGGCCGTGGTGGACGCGTCACGTCATCGGCATCATCATAATCATCATCTCCGTCCCCGAGTGTCTGTACCAGCGTAATCATCATTATTTGGCGTCCGTTCGAAATTGCCACCAGTCAGCCAGTCAAGAACTCTAGGTCCCGAGACGTTTGTGTGACGTTGACATATTTCATTCTATTTCATTAATCACGGTCAGTTGTGCTTCTGTTTGATTGTTCATTGGCAAAGCTGTTTTCGCCCTTTTTGCGGTATCCGTTACTGCGTTACTGCAGATCATCTTCGAACATGAGTTGAAATAGGAAGCAAAAGTATAAAAGACAACGATGAACTGATCGGTGACCAATGAAAAATGTTTGAGAAAGATGATTTAAAACTATTTCCGAACCACAACGCTTGTGTTTGAATTTTTTACAATCAGATAACATTTCAACAGCTGACGTACAGCATGATTTTTTTAATACATTTTAAGCATTCATTTCATGTGCTTAAAATACACGTGAAATTATTATTCTCCAGAATTACGAAGAATTTCCCCAGTAAATCGAAAAGAGATCGGTCACAAGTGGTACACTAGTCATTTGAACAAATATGGAAGTTTTGAGCATTAGAGTAGTTCATAACTTGATTCGAGAGAATAGTAAGGAGTTTATATTTTAAGATAAGGGAAACATCTGAGTGTAAACCTGACTCTATCGATAAACAACGGGGATAAAATCGTTTTAAGAGAGCTACCGTACGAGATGTGGCCAACCTCGAAAAGTACCGTCAATCGAGCAAGGGTACGAAAAGGTCTAAAGACACTCAGCACAAAAAGACAGCAACAACTCTCATCTTTTATAACAAGTATCCTAAATTCTTGGTATTTTGTTTGGAATTCTAAGTAAAACTTGTTAATAACGTTTATAGCTGACCAGTTCTACCGATAAAAGGATTTTCACGAAACAAATTGGATAAAAATGTGAAGGTTTGGCCAGTTATGGAATGCTGTTTGCGAGCTTTTAAGTCCGTTTCTAACAACTGAGGACATGTATGTATACGTTCGGGAATGGTTGCATCGGCGTTTACTTTCTATGAACCGAAAGCCTCACGAAGCAGCACTGGGGTCTATGATAACTTCAGCTTTAAAATCAGCAAATAATAAATCAAATCACAAAAGAGTTTTAACAATTCTTTGTGAAGGGTCTATACAATACATTCATTAGAAAGATTTAAATCAGTCACTTACTCTTACTCAGTACACATAACACTAATCGCAGTAGTTAAGCTAATACAGGTAATTCTACAATCCCGAAGCGTTTGATAGGAGACATCCCTTTTAGACAGTTGGTTCCATACTTTTTTGTCAACTTAAATAAACAACATAAATATTGTAACAATATAGATCGGTCAAACGGTCTTGAAGATAAGGAGACATGTACCAGTGACACTGCTTGTGATATTAATGTGTGACTAATTGTTCTGAGGCAGTGATGTTCGGTTTTATTTAACACATCACTTTATTCATCTCTTTAACTGTTGAGCACGAATGAGACTGGTGAGCCGTTGGTGATTAACGATCGTCCAGCAACACTTGCTGTCCGAACGAGACTGCTGTCCTAACAAGACTGCTGTCCTAACGAGACTGCTTTGTTATTATTGAGTAACGATCGTCCAGCTACACTTGCTGTCCAAACGAGACTGACTTGTTGGACGGTGGTTCTTTAATTTATAACCTTTTTCAGGGGACTGATCGTGAGAATAACTTAATGGAAAATTCCATTCTTGAACATGATCCTTTTGTTTGTCTTAATTCTGATTGGTCTAAAAGTGTGAGAACATTCCAAAAATATCTTCTTCACCTGTCTGCTAATTTCTGATTGGTCCAAACTATGGAAAATTCCTATTGCTATTCGATATAATTGTTTACTTCACTTTTGATTGGTTAATGGCTATTGCGCGTGTTTGGTTTAATATTTCATTCTATAGAATTCTTTAGATGCACGTATGACTAATGTTTGTCCTCATTGTCATTGAGCGAACTTAAACATAACCGTCGGAACCAAGTTCGCTGAGTTTACCAATGGTATTTTCCATAACCTCTTGAGCAACATTCTTTAGACCTATGAAGTCAAACAATATCCCAAATCATAATGTAATTTGAACAAAATAATTGATCTTTGATTAGTTATTTTTGACAATATCAATCAAAATAACTATAGATTGACTAATTATGTGTTGTTATTCGCCGATACACGGTTGCCATGATAATCTGCAATTAGTTATTAACCGTACCCTCGTGTGTTCGCCTGTGTTGTGCTTAAGTGTCAATCATCAATTTACTTGGTAGCAAACTGTTTACAATTGCTACAACCACTAGTACCACTATTAATCTAGTTTGTTTTTGTAACATTCACCCGGTTGATGGTTTAGTGTGTATGTGTGTGATGCTGCACTACCATGGGAAGTGCATATGAATGCGGTTAAATTATGCGACAGACATAATTATTTGTCATTTGTGATACCGTTTTACGGTGTTTTTCGCCCGACACGATGAGCTTGCTGATTAACGGTCGTGTGGTTATGGGTGTGGATTATCGTGTGGGTTTCAGCACAACCGGGCATGGTTTGGCTTTTGGTACGAAGTTATTTATGATGTTTATAATCTCTTACATTGAAGCTGAAGCCCCAAAAACGCAAATACAAAAAAATGCAATTAAACTTCATTTTCAGTATAAATGGGTGTCGCTTTTTATTAATGTTGGCTCTCACGTGACAATGGGATACAGGATTGATATGATGTGGTTTTTCAATTGCCCATACACATACTTTAAAATGCATAGGATTACGATGCGTTTGTTGATTCAAAAATCAATCAACGAACCACAAATTCAGAAAAGCGATTAAAGTCATAAGAAAACTTTAGTTCCACTGGGAAGCTGCTTTACAACAAGAACTGTGCGCACACAGTACGTTACCGCTTTTGCGATAAATTTTATCAATATCATCACATTTTACTTAGCCCGTAAGTTGATGGGTCCGGGAGTTTGCTCATCATCGCCCCATACTCACGAAAACCATAACTTGAACACAAACGTCTAGCAATATTTTACACCGCAAATGATTGCATGATGTAATATTCGCCTCACGTTACCGTTCCGGCCGGCACATCCCTTGGCTCGGCCCCCCCGGGATTGCGTCCTCTATCGTTTGCTTGGCCAAGAAAATCTTTAAGCCTGCGGGAGATGAATGAGAACTTTCCCGGCAGCACATGATAGATCATAAATCTGATCGAAGGTCGAAGCAGGCACGGATGCGAAGATGCTGTGGTTTAATTTGCAACTTTCGCTCGAACTCTTGTGGGGTGCTTTGGTTGACCACTGACAGCCAGTATGCACCGGTACCATAGTCTATACTGAGCACGAGCTAGAATTGTCTGCTAGGACGAACAGGGCAAAGCATTGAGCTTGCTGAACCAAGAACAACGGGCCCTTGAGTCAATAGCTTTACGCTCGTGTGTGCAAATGAGGTAGTGTATGAAAGGAACAGTGCCAATTCAACAACGTATCATATTTGTTTCGGTTACATCGATAAAATATTCCAACCGTAGACGTAACGATGAAATTATTCAGAACTGGTATGGGATAAGCGTCATTTATTTACATTTCCAATGGATCTATTTGTAAAGCGGGTTAAAATGAATGCAATAAATCGAACCTCGGACAATGTGTGTGTGTGTGTGTTTGCACACATATTTTGTACACATAAAGCTACAGTGAAGGAATGGTTCTTCATGTAACTGTGCAATTTTTAAACAAAGTAAACTTTTCGTTTAAAATAAAATTAAACACACAAGTGTAAAGAAAAGATATTCATCAAAGGGCTAACGAAACTTTCCACACCATACACAAACCATGAGACGAGTCCGTTCTCCAATTTCTTTTAATTACACGTTCGGTAAGGAAAATTAATAGTTCCTTTCGTAGTGAAACTTTTTCCATTTGCTTTTCATTTTTCAGCATTCACCTTTTGACCGGCACCCTGCGATGGGTCGCGCGCCTCAACGATAGGTCGCGCAGATGAGTGTTGCGAGCGAGCGAAAAGAAACAAACTGCGCCACTAAGTTCAACATAATGCATTTGTAATTAGTGCTCGAAAGCAGCTCGATCGTGAGAGTAGGCAACATAAGCAGAGACACGCCTCAGGCATAGGAACGATACTGGGTAAAGCAAAAGGGGAAACTTAGGAAACACACGAAAAAATGTCCAGCTCGTGCGAGGCGCGTACCAACGATGACAAGACTGCGATGACTGTATGTAGTGTTAGAGGCCACAACCGGTGTAGCGTTTCGAGTGTAAAAGAAACGTATAAATAAACCATGCCAAGGCGCGTTCAGTATCGCCTTTCAGTCGACTATTCCGCATCATTACCCTTGAAGAAGGCCACAACCGGTGTAGCGTTTCGAGTGTAAAAGAAACGTATAAATAAACCATGCCAAGGCGCGTTCAGTATCGCCTTTCAGTCGACTATTCCGCATCATTACCCTTGAAGAGCCATTTTTTGTCGGGTTTTGGTTGGCTTTCAGTTTTCATTCTCGTTTACGATCGTTATGATTTACATCTGGAGAGCAGTTCAAAAGCGAAGGATAGGCCAGAAAATGGCACAAAAGGGTAATTATGGCTGGGTTGTCGTTCGTTGGAAAACACAAGGTTTTTGCAAAAAAGGAATCAGAAATGAAGCAGAGTGTTAAACAAACTTTAGTTCAATATTATCATTACAAAGCAAATACAAATGAAACATAAAATCCGGAGTCTGCAAGTAATGTAAGGGAGCCGGTTGACAAGGGAAAACTTTTTCCACTACAGCAAGCTAAACGCTTTGCCACCGTCGCCGGTAGGTATCGTATTTGGCGTTCCGAAGTTTAGCAACATCAAATAACTCATCTTACGCTTACAGCCGGAAATGGGTCCGAAATGGGTTGGGCGGCTTAGTTTGACGATCTTCAGGTTTAATGTTGATAAATGGGTATGTCTTTTCATCGTTGGACCAGGACCCGTTCTTTGGTGCCTTGCAACGGTTTGAGTGTGTCACGCAAAGAGCCAACAGAGAGGCTCCGTATTTTGAAGAATGTATATGAGATTCTAACAACACTAAAGTATGCCTTTATTAGAAATGCTTCCTATTGTTTTGGTGTACCGTGCTGGAGTGAAATTAGTTTTTGGACGAGTGATGTAACGTGTGATGCATCCGGTACACCGAGTCGAGTTGGACAAATTTATAGTATTTTCAAGTTTCGTAGTAAATTTTAATATGATTTTTTCAGTAAATTCTATGCGTACTGTCTTTTACTTTTTCAGCTTAAAGGAATTTATTTTCCTGAACACAATCGCGTTAGACGAATTTGTTTTTTAACTGCACAATACCTTCCATTTTTGTAAGCATACTATTCGCAGATTGAACAAACGCAACTTCCGTGCTACGGTTCGACGCCTCACGGATGCTTTTAAACGGTGGAACACACACCCACCACTGCAACAACCATCTTTAAGCCGATAAAAATACTTCAATTAGACCATAATCAGCAAGTTAACGTCAGCTCTGTTACGTACTCGGGCACTCTTATTGGCCAGATGGTAAACCACGCTATCTGCACCCGCGCACACTTGCGCTCGGCTCCCTCGGCTCGGTGTATATGTACGAAGTTTAACTTTATCCTAACCGAAGCGGAAAACCATCTTTAGCTGATCCTTTTTTGGAGCCCTCGACCCCCCAGTTCCCGTCTTGGCGAACAATCGCTTTGGAGGAGAATCTGTTTAGAGAGGATTATTTAATTGCCATATTTACGAGCTCATCGAGAGCTTACGACCGCGGCAGAAGTTTCGTGCATTTTATGCGCAAATGAACCACCAACTGTCGGCCAGGGAATACTTACGGTACAATCACTACCCTTTGTGCGTATTTTTTTGGTTTTTAAAGCATCCCTAGAAGAATCCCGTCTCCCGCCCAGACGCGTCTCCTGCATGAAAGTTGCTCTCTCTCTCTCTTTGTGTGTGTAGAGAAGTAACTTTTTGGATCTTTTCGGTGTGCTACATTAGGCACTAAGGAACGTTAGATAAATTAATCTGTTGTAGAAGTGTAAGCTAGGGCTGGGGCTTTTTGTTGTTGTTTTTCTCCACCATTTCATTGTAAGTGAAGCACAGACAATCATTGTCCCTAGCCAGCCGGCTAGCATTATGGGTGTAAAACCTGGATCTCCGTTTTTCCGCGGTCCCGGGGTTCATTTGAGCATTGTGGTATTACTACATTCAGACCTTCCTCGTCGTCGTTGGTGAATGTCGAGCTTTTTTTCCCAGCTGTACCTGGTTTTCCGTGTGCATTTGCCGTGCTTTGGTGTCACACAGCTACCATCCGAATGCCTCGTTTGATCCTGGCAGGCTGTGGGCTGTTGGTAAAAATGCCACGGCAACGTGTTTGTCGCTCGCTCCCATAAAACTCCCATTAGGAAGAATACCGTGGGAAAACGGAACACCAGTTGGTGTGTGTGTGTGAATGTTTGTGGTGATGGTGAGCTTCCACCGGCTAGTGTGGTCGAGCATAGTAGTGTAGTAGTTATAAATCTTCCCCACGCTGAAGATATATGGCGTACAGTTTGCTGACGATCGGAGATTATTTCCTTCTGTTCGCACGGTAAGACTGGGATTGTCTTTTGTTTTTTGCCTTTCCACTGGTTGAAAAAAGGTTGCATTTTCCGAGAAATAAGGTTGGAATACGGATACGTGAAGTCGTTTTACATAAATAAGGTACGGTATGTCTATTAAACGAGGTTCAAAAAGGTTGTATTAGTGTGGAAAGTGAAGTTCCATTTGAATGTTATTTATTATTTATCTAAGAATCATTTTGATTGTGAATTATTATACGGCGAAAATATTTTTATATTCTTTATGATCCAACGATAGTTGAACGCGTTGAGCCGATTATCCTGTGTTTGTTCGCTGTAAGGCAAAACTTCTTCAACAAGATTTTCCTCTTTTATCGCAACAATTCCGTTTCCTCGTCACCCTCGTAACCGTCCTGTGTTGTAACAACAAAGTACATTTCCCAAACTTTGTTAAATCTATTTCTGTACCGTACTGCGCTGTCACAAGCAGAGATACCCAATTAAACAAACATTGCACTCCGCCCAAATCTTCATGCGTAAGCAACATCCGCCAGTGCCGCGTCAAGTAAAACCGAACAGCAATTAAAGATCCTTCACCGGGCAGAAACTTACCGACAGTGGCTGTAAATTTACTTAAGCCCCAGGCACTAGACGATCCCCAAAAACATCGAACTCCAATTTGATTAACACGTTTCTATTATTGAATATTGTGCTCAACCAACCGCACGGCTAATTCAATTACAAAGTTAGATCCTTAAGAAATTCGTCGAAAATTAAGCTGCTTACTACAATGGTCCTTGGTCCTCGTTATTGGAATCCTAGCGCCGGTACGCCTTAAAGACACCACCCCGTCCAACACGAAATAAGTTTGCTTGAAGATGACTGCCAATGTACGGGGCCCTTGGCACTGACGCTTATGACTCTATCATTTTTGGTTGAAGTTTGCCGAATGCGCCGGTCCCATACGTTCCCGATGCCACGGTTCGATCGCTTTGAATGGGTTGTTTTTTAAGCTGGTACGGTGGGTTTGGTGAACGATAAGAGGGCTGAGTTCCGATATTTTCTGTTTATGTTTTGAACCGATTCTTCAACCCAGCTTTAGCTTCCCAAAAAAAGGCCAGGATCGTGCCGGTTACCTAAAGCAATAGAATATGGACAACAACTAAAACAAAAGCTGTTTGTTGAGAGCGAACGTTCCTGGAAGTGTACCCTTTCTTACGAAATAGAGTTTTATGAACAAATTTAAAACCAAAAGATGGAAGAGCAAATAATCCTGCTCAAGAATCGAAATCGATGAAAAATTATGAAAAGTAAAACAAAGGGAACAAAAAAAAATGATATGATCGATGGAAATGTAACAAAAACGATTTAAAAAAAAAGCCATCATACACTCACATGCACAATAAAACGAAGTAACGACCGGTTACAACCGGTTCGAAATCATAAAAGTTCGCTACTTTAACGAAAGGGAGAACAAAAAATCTCAATGGCCAGCAGGTAATTTCCAAAGCATCGCGCTTAGCAATGGTAATTATCGTACACGCTCTCTTTTTTCTAGTCTGCGGTCCGATTCTCCAAAACCCTCAATCAACCGAACACTTTTTTGGGTGTGATTTGGCTTGTTTAGCTTGTCCTTCTGCCGCTGCTCATTGCAGAACCTTCGCCCCTAAGTAAATGGTCGATGTGGTGTGGGTGTGTATGTGTGTTCTAAATTAAATGTAACCACCCGAGTAAACCAAACCAGGTGATCCAAACACTTCACCGTAACTGGCCAAAGACGTACATTTCCTGGATGGTTTGCATTCCTTTGGGCGCAATCCTTTTGAAGGTGGGCCAAGCGTTGCACGCAGGAAATCATGATTTAATTAAGCACAATCACGAACGATGGCGGTGGTAAAACATTTCCCAAATTGATTCCTTGTTTGTTCCGGGTGCTTTGTGTCTACCGTTTGCCGATTTTTTTGTTGTTTCTATTTCGGTTGCTCTCATTTTCAACTGACGTGCCGCACATGTTCAGCTTTTTCTCCGTAACACGGCGTCGGTGCTACAACAGCCGAAACCTTCATCAAATGGAAACCTTCAAATGGTGCTGCTGCTGCTGCTACATCATTCGTGTCCCGGGGTAAATTGATTCATTCATTAGAGGTACGAAGATTTGGTTGATTTCCAAACGGGTTGGGAGTGACCGTTTTCGGCAAGCGTCTAGGATGCGGGATCCGCTTGTCGAATTGGTGCAAAGTTTCACCCGGTATCGGTATCAGCTTTTTTGCTCAATGAAGCTTTCCCTTAAAGCGTAGGTCAATCCAAGGACTTGGATGGATCAAACTCCAATCGCCGCTGCTTCAAAGGATGGGGGCTGTGATGAGCTGTAAAAACGACAATCCGAATTCCATTTTCAAACCAAACCACTTTTGGGGCAGCGCGCGAGTGACAAAGAGAAAAGAAATCACATGGAAGGGTAGCAAACACAGATGGTTTGGGCCATTCTTTAAGGGGTAATCATCTATTCACTAACACAGTCTTCCTTTACTGATAACCTAAAGTTTTCACCACTTTACCACAACAATAGGGTTGTTTGGAGTTGTGTGTGTTTTTTTTAGTGAGTTCGTTAGTCCTTCGCATTTCTCCGCATCGTATCGATTCATTATCGGTTTTTCCAGCGCTTTTCTTTTATGCTGTGTGTCTTTTCGGGTTTTATATTTCTCATTTAAGGGCGAGTTAAGTTAATCAACAAAACCACTTCCGTTTCGTGAAGGATTCATGTTTATTTTTTACCCCCCGCGAGTCAAAGTTTCAAACTGCTGCTTTTGTTTATTGGGCATCTAAACGTTATTGATTATTTATGGTTCTATAAGCATTTTTTTGCTTATTTTTATCATCAATGAATGATGAAATATTTGATAAACTGATTATTCATCCCTAATGTATCCCTAATGTAACTCTCTACAATTATTGTTTCGCTTGATAACAATGGATGCATTAAAAACATGTTTACAATAAGCTGAGCGATTATGAATATTTGGTTTAGTACAAGTTTGTTTGTGTACAATTCAATTGTTGCAAACAGAAAAACAATAACCGTATCACTGTTTCAAACCCAGGAGATTTATGTTACAAAACAAAATCATTTGTAAACACAGTAATAATAATCCTGGCGCAAATTTCTCTAATACCTTCCGTCTGTGCGTTATCGCAGACTGCCGGCGGAACCATTTTCCATTGCAAAATATTTGAGCCAAGTTAAAAACTTTTGAAGTGCATTATACACAAAGCAACACAAATCATTGCTGTAATTTTAAACACTAACCCTTTTTGTGTTTTTGGAAAACAAAATTCATTGCCCTTTACAATGTTTCCCGTCCACAAGTTTTCGGTGGTCGAGATGCGTTGGTTTGCAAACGACCGATAAAAAGAAGTAATTTATGAGCGCGATAAGCAGAAACTTTAGCAAACAGCGAGACATTCTTTTCCATTTCTTTGCCAGCGTTAACGTAAAGAGTACCTTTTTAGTACACACCGACGAGTAACAATGTGTAGCTGAAAGGTTCTTTGATTATTGGGCATGGATGAGAAAGTGGTAGCGAAAGTGCGTCACATAAACAACAGTTGAAGAACGGGGAAAAACGAGATTTCCAGCATGTAAGTGGATACCACAATTTGGCTACTTGTAATGGGTAATACTTTTGTGTTAAAATTTTAAAAACTATGTTCAAAAACTTCGGATGAATACTAATGAAAAATTTCTGCATTCTTTTACCTAATTGCTTGTGTATCGCGTTAAGTAAACTAATTAAGTTTAAAAACAATTTATTTACAAACGTTCCGGCTACGGACCATCTTTTGTAGCACCACTTTATCAGGCATATTTATTAGATACATCAAGTGATAGCAGAATCCTCCAAGAACCCTTCATTGTACAGCTTACGCACGACGACTTCCCTGGCCCGTGGTCGGAGAGCTTCGCATATACATAAATATCCTTGCACACTTATTCCGTTTCCATTTAGCTGTTGGAAAAGAAAATGAAGTGTACTTTCGGGCCCACTTTTTTGTGTGCGGTTGGGTGTGTACCTCCGACGCACAATGTGCATAAGCCTGCACAGTCTCCTGCAAGCGTATGAATGGGCCAAGCACCACTTTGAATGGTTTGAACCACAAAGTTCCAACAGCCCTCAGCAGCTCAAGTGCAGGGTTTTTCTCTAACACGCAGGACCAATCCACCACCCGGAGTGGTGACAGAAGCGATTCGTTTTAACCTAACCAATGCTTGATCTAAAATTTTTCCCATTCCTGTTTGTGTGTGTGCGGATGGGGTAACAATTTTGTAGCGAAATCACTTGGAGGACGATTCATTATCGGTTTTTCCAGCGCTTTTCTTTTATGCTGTGTGTCTTTTCGGGTTTTATATTTCTCATTTAAGGGCGAGTTAAGTTAATCAACAAAACCACTTCCGTTTCGTGAAGGATTCATGTTTATTTTTTACCCCCCGCGAGTCAAAGTTTCAAACTGCTGCTTTTGTTTATTGGGCATCTAAACGTTATTGATTATTTATGGTTCTATAAGCATTTTTTTGCTTATTTTTATCATCAATGAATGATGAAATATTTGATAAACTGATTATTCATCCCTAATGTATCCCTAATGTAACTCTCTACAATTATTGTTTTGCTTGATAACAATGGATGCATTAAAAACATGTTTACAATAAGCTGAGCGATTATGAATATTTGGTTTAGTACAAGTTTGTTTGTGTACAATTCAATTGTTGCAAACAGAAAAACAATAACCGTATCACTGTTTCAAACCCAGGAGATTTATGTTACAAAACAAAATCATTTGTAAACACAGTAATAATAATCCTGGCGCAAATTTCTCTAATACCTTCCGTCTGTGCGTTATCGCAGACTGCCGGCGGAACCATTTTCCATTGCAAAATATTTGAGCCAAGTTAAAAACTTTTGAAGTGCATTATACACAAAGCAACACAAATCATTGCTGTAATTTTAAACACTAACCCTTTTTGTGTTTTTGGAAAACAAAATTCATTGCCCTTTACAATGTTTCCCGTCCACAAGTTTTCGGTGGTCGAGATGCGTTGGTTTGCAAACGACCGATAAAAAGAAGTAATTTATGAGCGCGATAAGCAGAAACTTTAGCAAACAGCGAGACATTCTTTTCCATTTCTTTGCCAGCGTTAACGTAAAGAGTACCTTTTTAGTACACACCGACGAGTAACAATGTGTAGCTGAAAGGTTCTTTGATTATTGGGCATGGATGAGAAAGTGGTAGCGAAAGTGCGTCACATAAACAACAGTTGAAGAACGGGGAAAAACGAGATTTCCAGCATGTAAGTGGATACCACAATTTGGCTACTTGTAATGGGTAATACTTTTGTGTTAAAATTTTAAAAACTATGTTCAAAAACTTCGGATGAATACTAATGAAAAATTTCTGCATTCTTTTACCTAATTGCTTGTGTATCGCGTTAAGTAAACTAATTAAGTTTAAAAACAATTTATTTACAAACGTTCCGGCTACGGACCATCTTTTGTAGCACCACTTTATCAGGCATATTTATTAGATACATCAAGTGATAGCAGAATCCTCCAAGAACCCTTCATTGTACAGCTTACGCACGACGACTTCCCTGGCCCGTGGTCGGAGAGCTTCGCATATACATAAATATCCTTGCACACTTATTCCGTTTCCATTTAGCTGTTGGAAAAGAAAATGAAGTGTACTTTCGGGCCCACTTTTTTGTGTGCGGTTGGGTGTGTACCTCCGACGCACAATGTGCATAAGCCTGCACAGTCTCCTGCAAGCGTATGAATGGGCCAAGCACCACTTTGAATGGTTTGAACCACAAAGTTCCAACAGCCCTCAGCAGCTCAAGTGCAGGGTTTTTCTCTAACACGCAGGACCAATCCACCACCCGGAGTGGTGACAGAAGCGATTCGTTTTAACCTAACCAATGCTTGATCTAAAATTTTTCCCATTCCTGTTTGTGTGTGTGCGGATGGGGTAACAATTTTGTAGCGAAATCACTTCGAGGAAAAAGTAACAACCACAGCAACAACAGCATCAACCGTCAGAGCCACCTCTTACGGGAACGCCACAATCCACACACCCACACAGACGTGACATAGGGTAGGGTGGTGGTATCCGGTGGCAAAACATATATGGCCGTATCCTGCCGTTAAGCCAGACGACCAATTCAGGACTCGTTGGACCACGCTTCACGCTTCACCGACAGGGAACGCACGGCTAACAGTTTCTTGTTCTTATCTTGCATCTTTTAATTAAAGGGCCAGACGAGGAAATTCTCTTTCATCATCGTCGTCGTCGTCAGGGCAAAGGGTACGGCCGGCGTAAAAAGCGCCGTGCACATTCGGCCGGGATGTTCGACGGTCGACGGGAAGGCTTTTGAGCTCATTTGCCGGAAATCGTTTGCTCGGCGATGACGAGAGAACGGTCCACAGCCACAACCATTGACGATGAACACGAGGTGACGTTCTTTTTGATTCTGACGACGAGCGTTAGATCCTCATTAAGTAGCAACGACAATGCATGGAGTACCGACGGGAACAGGACCCGTGCTCGGGGCACGGTGTTGGCGCAAGGTAGGCACCGGTGAGCTTGTTAACGATGTTGTGCATGTCTTATAAATCATGTATCGCTGGTGAAAATGTTGTAAAGTGCCACAAAAGTGTGTGAGTGTGTGTGTGAACGCTTGACTGTGCATGAGAGCGCATGTGTGTGTGTGTTTTTATGTGGCGAAGTGGTTAATCTCCTTCCAAGATACACACGTCCCAACGTGAACCGGAGTGAAGTTTTCCGTACGACGGCATTACGGAACTTTGGAGTGCGGTACTTCACGAATCATTCTTCTGGCAGGCCATAGTATTTAATAGTTACACTGTTTTGCCGGTGCTTATTGTTTACATGAGTACAAAACTAATTGCGGTTTCGTGTATCAAAAACAAAGCATGTGTAAACAATGATGGAAACGATTATGGGGTTTGCTACAAAGAAAAAAACAACATGTATCAAAAATATATCTTTAATGCTTTAGGATCTTTTCAAGCTTTCCCTAACAAAAATAGCTTAAGGACTTACAAATAACAAATTGTTTATTGTATCGTTAAGAATGCTCCTGCCGATGAGATCATGAAAAGCTCACCGAAAGCTCTTCGCCCCTGAAAGCTTCCTGGCACTCACTCTCGTTCTCATTAAGGGTAAGCTCTCTTTGAAGTAAGTAAACAGGTGATCTGAGTGGCACATCATTGCGTGAGTGCTTAATCTCGGAAGAATGCGTTTTTGGCGTTGCACTCATTCGAAGCATATTCAATACATTCCTAGCATAAAACGTGAGCTTTAGTTAATACTTTAAGATTTAAAGGCGATTTAAAAAAGATAAATGTATAAAAAAATGATAAGATAAGGTAGTTCACTTGACAACATTCAATTTAAAAATGTTATCCCAAAAAACCACACACGATACATCTTTTAAATAGTCTTTAAAAAAAAACTTCAAACTCGTTTGTTCGTTTCCAAAGATATTATTGCAGCTGCAAAATCGCTACCCAGCAAATCCGAACCGGAATGCATAGAAGACCCATTCGGAAAGAATTTATTTAATGATGTGGAGACATGATACGCACATTACCAATGGTCAAACCCACAACCCTTTCTATAGCCCTTTTGCTTTCGGGTTTGAAAACTATGTATGATGGAGAACATTTCTTGTCAGCAAACATGAAGCAAGAACTATTTCCCATTTGTTTGACACAACCAAACATATTCCGAACGGTTGGCCCACAAATGTTTGACATAATGCCAAAATGATGATTCACGTTTGCGTTCCAAGAAAAGCGTCCATCGCCAGCGCGGGTCCATCCAACGTAACCAGGTCATTCGGATTTATCTGCTCGTCCCTGCAGTCATTCAGCTGTCATTCAAGCTACACACAGCGCGAGAGAGACAGAAATGACACACGGAAGATTCGAATGTAGTCGAATAGAACCAATAGAAGAACAACAACAGAAACGGCAAAAAAAGAACAACGCTCCAAAACATTTCTATGGAATCGATGTCTTGATGGTTGTGTGCATGCATGTGTGTGTGTGTGTGTTCATGTGGTACATGGATGGTATCGTCCACAGAATGAATATTTCGATAAAAATAAAGACTACCAGCCGGCTCCGCTATTCCCATCGAGACCAGAAGACGTACAACGTTGCAAAGACGAAGTCGAACATAATTATGTACCGCAAGTTCTAGGATTTGTGTGCCCTTGCGCTGGCTGACTTGTGTTCGTCACATTGTTTTTGGAACAAAGAAGCTTTTTAATGGTGGCTAAACGAGCGTACTGATATGTAACATTTATTCCTTTGTTCGAACGTAGTCCACAGCGGAGGGAAGGTTGTAAAATTTAATTTTGAACACTTGGGAAAACCGTTTTCGCTTAGAGTGTTTGGAGAGTATGGATGGTTTTGTATTGCCCGAAGGCATGCGTTTTGTACATTGATTAATGTTGGCCCTTTCTTCTTTGGGTTTCTTGTCTTGACAAAAATTGAAGATGAAGATGGTATACTATACTCGTGCGAATACATAAACGTTTAAGCAATGCAATGGTATCATGAAAGAAGTCATGTAAGAGTAGTTTAAGGGCCGTGACAAGTAAAACAGCAGTTGGGGTTTCTTTTGCCAATCCAACATTCCGGCCTTTCTAGTGGACACGTCAACACCATCACTCCATCTCAGTTGGCGCCTACTATGTTCATGTGGAGTGCCTTACAAGCCTTTACAAGCTGGGTCGTCCGATGCCATTCTCATGACATGACGTACACCACCAAAAATCTGTCTGAACATCCTGCTCTTCAGAGTTTCGACAGTTTTGAACCGAAGTTCATGTCTCAGAGGCGTATGTGAGTACTGAGAATATAAAAGGCTCTATACAGTTTCAGCTTCGTCCGTCGTGACAATTATTTTGAGTGAAGAAGCTTCTTTATGCTATAATATGATTGATTAGCAGCCAGCACCCAGCGTTTGTAAGGATCTGATTTGACTTATTAGAGATGATTCGCGACATTTCCTACTCCTACTCCATAGAGCTTTCCATTCACCTTCACCTGCCATCTGATTTTGGTCACTATTCATTATCACTATCGAATAATTTCTGCCTGATTACTTGTTTATTTGAATACTGCTACATTGTACACGTGTTTTTATGGCAAAATGCCATGTTCATCACATCACGCCGGATTCAGTATAATTTTAATAGATTGCATTTACATTTTAGTTGAAAACATTGAGACTTTAATATCCCATTTCCCGGTATCATATCTATTTCATCGGTTCGATGTTCGAGTACCTTACAGTTGATCAATTTTACTGCAACATTAGTATTTGCTAGCTCAGAGTGTTCATCTATTGATGCCATGATAAAACTGACTAGCCACATACCAACAGGGAATATTAGATTGAAATGAAAAAATAAAATCTACTTCTACCACCAGCCTAGAAATGCAGATAAATGTGGCGGTAACAGTGAACCCTACACCACTGAAGCCTGCAACGTGTGCTGCTACCACTGCCAGTATGAGTTTGAAGTTTAAATCCAATCCGTAAAGCAACAGTAAAGCCGGTACCGGTGTGCAAGCCGGGACGCTTGCGTTAATCACAATCGGGTCGGGTTACTGCTAGGATTTTAATGAGTGCATATTTTATGCATTTTACCGTACGATATGGTGAATTGGGCGGGGAGAGTAAGTTGCGTCCAGGGCGGAGGAAGAAAAAAAACGTATATGAAAACATGTGGGATAAGCTACCGCCGGCTGATTGAGTTTCAATGTGGCGAGAATAACAATAATCGACCAGGCGTTACCATCCATACGCACAATCCATAAAAATTAAAACCGAAATCGGATGAGCTCACAGTTAAATTCATTCGCAAATGAACAATGGTCCGCTATTTTTGGATTGCACCGTCATAACATAAAGCATAACAAACAAAGTGCAGGACAGCAAAAAAAAAAAACAGGGCAACGCATTCGGAAAAGCGGGAAACAGTCGGTATGAACCGCCGCTATTCCCATTTGTTGTATAATTGAGGCCAGTGTGAAGGAACAATTTACGGCTCGTTAGTGTTGTGCGCTTGTTAATAAAGATTATACCGATCGTAACACATAAACGATGCGTAAGGTAAATAGTGTTTTCTATCTCACTCACTCTCTCTCTCTCTTTTGCTTGCTTTCTCTCTCTCTCTCTCTTCTGATAAGTAAGAATACATTTATCTGAATCCTTGCATCACGGGAAAAATAAACCTTTAATGCTCTAAGTTTCTAACAAGCGAACACATGCATAAGATGCCGATCGAATGGTAGTGTAGCATTTTTCGTGCAAAAAGCTCGTAAAGTAAATAATTAAATGCGAATAAAGTACAGCAGAAGTAAATTACGTACAGGCAGCGTTGCGGAAGCAAAAGTTAAACATCGAGCAACATTCGTCGCTATCAACGGTGGACCGTTCGCTGCCAGTTCATGCTGTGATGGCAAATTAATTATAGTTTCTAATTCTAATCACACATTTACCACACATGCCACGTATCCATTACAAAGTTTAAGGTGATATAGCAAGTTTCACTCGCAAGTCGGCGAGTCTCCTGTCACTAATGACTAGCCAACGAGAACTTACCGGCCCGAGCGGCTGCGGTGTTGCTCATAGCAGCAGACTAAAATGGTGAAAGGAACGTAAGGAATCCTCCACGAAATACATAGCAAAGGTTGGTGCCAAGTATGTGGCAGAGCAAAACCCCGGGTTCGGGGGTTTTCTAGGTAAGGAGAGAAAAGTTTTAATAACCTGCTTCCGCAAACGATAAAAAATTGCAACAACGAACGAACGGTACCGAAGCAGCTGGGAAAGCTCGAAAGTAACAAAGCGAAAGGTAAAAGAAAAAAGGAAACACACACACACACACACACACACACACACACACACACACACACACACACACACACACACACACACACACACAGACACACACACACACA
>KZ062442.1:39345-51509 GCA_002091835.1 Anopheles maculatus | reverse complement strand
CACACACACACACACACAAAGATACAGTAAATATATTCCCCCGAATGTACAGCCACAAATGTTGGCAACGAAAACCGGCGAAACCCCTTTTTTTGCGCCCCAGACACTCCCGGAAGCCTAAAGAATATTTAACTGCTTTCGTTCAGTAGCATTTCCTGCTGCTATATTCCGCTCACTTTTTTCACTTGCTCGGAAAATCTATGGAGAGCTAGTGCTGCCTCACTATGTTACGGTTTCGCGCAGACTGACGGTTAGAATGAGAAGGGTTCTGATGGTTATTTTTGTAAAGAAATAGATCTTTAACACAAATTAAGTATCTACTTCACTAAGGAGACATTACCACGCATTAGTTTTACTTATTTACTTGAAATGAATAACACGAAGAAACAAAAAAAAACAAAAGACGAAAACAGTTAAGACACTCTTGCCATCGCGGCACTCTCGACAATGGATCGAAATATTCTGTCCATTCGTTTTTCATTTGCTCTGCTCGTACTGGTCGCACCAACACCAGTGTACGGTATGTTGCTATCGCGTGCAGCTCTAAACCCGGGCCACTCGCAACGTTCCAAATGCGCTACTGCTTTAGTTTAGCAATTTATATTAATTACAACGAACAAGATGGAAATACCGGTGGCGCCCGTACCATTGGCAACACAACCGGATCCAGCACCAGCAAAACAGCCGCCGAGTGCCGGGCGGCCCCAAACTTCCGACTTCCCGCTGAACCCGTACGAGGACTTCCTGTTTCGTTTCGTTCCGGTGATTCTGGTCTGTTGTTTCCAACTTCGAACTCAACTCCCGTTGCTACTGCTTCGGTTACACTTTCCGACGCTCCCGTTCCCTTCCACTGCCACGTACGCCCCAACCACCCTTTTGGTCCTAACATATTTGAGAAACAATTTTGAGGTTATGTTTAAACGATGCTGGGTGTTGTACGGTGGTACAACATTAGGTGTGTGTGTGGAATTGTAGGTAAAGCTCCACCGAGAAAGCCAAAAGTTGTGCCGACACGAGGCTAACCGGGAGCAGCAGCAAAAAGTGTAAAAAGAAATCTTGTTAAATCCGGTATAATGTATTTGTAATTAGCAAAAAATGGTTCAACTTGAAATCACCGTCCGACGCTAACCTACGAAAGCGTAGGGCGAACGAAAAGAGTCCAAGAATGTAGCAGCTTTCGCCTGCAGCTTAGAAACACACCACCAGCACACTGACTTCAATCGTTATGTGGGACCGAAGTGGCTAAAGTTAGCTGGCGGATGAGAAACGGGAAGATGAAAGTGATATTCTTCCTGGGCCATAGACACTCCACAACATCTTGCAAACTACTGTGGCCATCTCGCCCCATCTCTTCTGGGAGCTGGGGTAGAATGGTAATGGACTGTAGCTTTTGTGCTACCGGTGGTCCCGAGCTGGTCAGTTCAAGACATTCGTTTTGCAAAAAAACAAAACAGGCACGCAACAACCAGGACTGGCACCAGGGCTGCTCTCACGACGCTGCTGAAGTGCGAAGAAAAGAAACCATTTTTTTTTGTATTGAAATTTGTCCACAGCTCCCGGGGTTGGCTCCGATAGGACACTCCGGAAGTGACCGGTTTCAGCCGTACGATGGGTTTCAACCCACCCAGTTCGGGTAAGGATGCGCTAGGAAGGGTATGCCATCAGCAAGACTTCTGGGACTGACTAATTCCCCGAATGCGGTACAGACGACAAGCACGACGACAGGCGAGAGCGAAAGCGTTGGTGTTTTGCCGATTGCCAACAGCTGAAGAAGACCCATTTGATGATGTTCCATTCTTGTGTGGTGGGCCTCCCGTGTGGTTTGTTTTGCTTCCATTCGTGGAAACCAAGGGGTGGATTTGTTGCCGGGTTGATGAGATGGCCTGGCGTTGACTGTCCGCAGTGCATATCGTGCACCAACAAAAGCACTCGTTTTGCATACTTTGCATCGTTGAGTCGCCGGATTGGAGCCGTGAGTAATGGGTTTTGTGCATTAAAAGTGCTTCCGGGTGCTTCAAAGGGCGAACAGAGACAGCTGACGCGTTGCCCAATGCTCACCGAGACAAGCGTTAGCTTTGCTGTGCGGTAAGAATCTTGCCAGCCACATTACACACGAAGCTTTTGCAATTGATGTGGTGACAGGAATGGTAGGATGCATCGGTGGAGTGTCAGGACGATCCGTGCAAAGGGTGGCTCCGATAGCAATTAAGATGCAGTCGAAAACTGCGACTCACACACACAGTCATTACATGTTTACTTCGTTCCTGGTAGATGTTGGTTAGCCGGAGACGCACGCTAAGACACGGTACACGGCTTTAGTCGTTGCCAATGCAAATACCATTTTCGAATGCTGTTCGCCTGCAGCACCTCCACCGTTGCTGTACTCGGTACAAGGCGTTCTCGAGCATGGTGAAGACATTTGTCGGTAACTTAATGATAACGTTGAAAACCGCACCCGAGACTAACCGATATGCAAACAAAAGCCCACCCTTCCAAGAACAAGGGAGGCTTGTATGAGGAAATGTTTTGCAAAAGTTTCGCCCGGGAGCACTGTATACACTCGCGGAGACTCGTGGCAGAGTGGGTTGCTAAACGAAAAATACATAAAATGCAAGTTAAATGGTTGTGGTTAGGGTAGAGCAAAGAAAAATGGAAACCAACCCACAAAGTGAATCGGAGAAGTTTTCGCACTCAAAAGTTATACGCCAACCGGCACAGCGCAATCGGAGGCATTGCCGGAGGTGCGCTATTGGCAGGAATCGGCATCGGTGTGTCCTGTGCTCTGGTGCTGCTGTGCGTGCTGCGGTAGCACCGGGTCGGGATTAATGAAGTGTATCCGAAGGGTGTGAAGATAATTTCAATTTGAAAGCAGCAATAAGAAGTTTACATTATTTTGCTGTCCATCGTTCAATCGTTCGTTGTGGAGGTATAATTTTCCTTTGTGGATGCGTTGCCTTCTCTGCTTTTTGTCATGATTGTATAATGTATATTGTATTGCTGGAATTAAAGCTAAATATTCATGCTAAAATGAGTCCTCAAGTTAAAAAAAAAAATTGAACATTTGCACGTTTTTTCAAATAGTTTTCTTTAACTTCATCCAATAAAATAAATAAAATATTCATAATTAAAAATTTAAAATCCAGCGGACAATATTACTGCTATAAGCACCATGCCATAAAAACGGAAACTTGAAGCGAGCTTGAAAAGTTTCTTTTCGATTTTCGTTGAAATATTTCAAAACGGTAAAGCACGAAACATTTCAACGGAATTTTAAACAATCACCATTCCATGCTGTCAAATGGCTGGCAATTCAAAATGTGTGTGGATTAGGAAAGAGTTGAACATTTTTCTAATTATAATTACAAATTATTCGTAAAACATTACATATTTCCTTCTTCAAACCACACCACGAATGACACTTTACTTCCTGAATGCTTTTCGCAAGTAATGTTTTGCCACATGAACCCTAGGAGGTGGGTTGCTTGCCATGTGCTTCGCAGTGTGTGCTGGCTAATCAAACGAGCGGACCAGCCACTGACCGAACGGCACAAACGCGAGCAATAAAACACCGCTAAAACGTCCCTGGATGCTCATTCATGGACATCATCAGCGAAACACAGTTGTCACTGTCCATTGTGCCGTTGAATGTCGCTATCCCGGCGAATCTAACCCCACCATCCAGTCACCACCATCTAACGCTGCGTTAACAACAATTTGTGTGGCATCAAGGCAAAGGAAAAAAGGGGAAAACGAAACATTCCACACAAACACAGGCCACGAACAGGTCGAAGGGACCCGACGGCCGCTTTCATTAGCAAACATAAACATCACACCGGAACATGCTAACATGCCGTGACACCGAACCCTGGCGAAAGGATGAAAAATGGCGGGACGGCCGGAGCATCATTACATTACCGCCGAAGCGAGTGTGGTCGGGCCAAAACGCGAGCATTTTAATCACTTTTCAACCATTGTCTCTCTCTCTTTATCCCTCTCTCTCTCTCTTTCTCTCACGGTGTCGTGGCTGCTTGCAGACCAGTTAACGTTAGAATTGTGCCATTTCTTGAACTGGAGACTGGAGCGCACATGGACAACTCTAAACACACAAACTCGCTCAGCGTGAAAAGCAAAACCTTCGTGACATAAAACGCGAGCTAACACTCACAAACACTCGTTCCGGCGAAGGGAAAACAAAACGGGAAAAGCGTGCAATTATTGCGAAAATTTGCTTCCCTCGGAACAGCTGCGTGAGAGTTGGCGTGTAATTGAAGGGCGCAAACGAACATTAAAGACTACCGAGAATTGCGAAAAGAGTTGCACACAAAAAAAAAAACCCCTACACTTTATGGATGAATAAAAAAGGCTTTGGAAATTGGTTGAAGCTACGTTGGGCAACGTTGAGTAACAATCATTCCATGTAGCCAACTGACAGTGTCATAAATTACGATATGTTGCACGTGTCACCAGGTGGATGCATTACTACGTCACTCACTACGTCAAGGAACTGCTGTTTTGATGAGTTAATGGAACCAGTTCAGTACCGGTTTGGGTGTGACAGGGAGTGCCCGTTCCAATGGCGCCTAATCGAGTTACTTTGTATTGTTGAGTGCTGTTGCGCAATTCCTTTTACTCGAACCAGGATCGTGCTCATAAAATTTCTTTTTATCACTTGTTTCATTCACATTTAAAGTTAAATATTGAAGTCTATCATGACTAAAGCTTAAAAAACTGAAAATATTAATCTACCCTCAGTCAAACAGTCTAGTACTCACTGTCATTGAACCGATACTCTCACTCAGCGGGTGGTCAAATGAAGTTTCTGGCCGAATGTTGCTGGCGAAATGTATGGAATTTGACAGCAACAAAGTGGCTGGCAACTTTTCAAGCTGTCAAATTTCATACATTTCGCCAGCAACATTCGGCCAGCAACTTCATTTGACCACCCGCTCACTCATCACCAGTTTGACAACTAACATACTATTTTGACAGTTGGTTCGACAAGCACATCACTCATTTATCGAATTTTCTGAATAAATGTGTTAAAACTGTCAGGAATTACACGCATATCATGAGAAAATGAACAAATAATTAAGTATTGAAATCTTTTATTTACATTTCTAGAGCATCGGTGACTTAAGCTCGGTTTGGGTTTTTCCTCATATTTTGCACTGGCTAGCTTTGTCTGCCAGGTTGTGTGAAGAGTTAGGACCCTTTAAGCCACAAAATGTTAAAAGAATCATACGAAAAAACTAGCTTAGGTCATCATAGACCTCATTATAATGGGGTTGGCTCCGATAGGACACTCCGGAAGTGACCGGTTTCAGCCGTACGATGGGTTTCAACCCACCCAGTTCGGGTAAGGATGCGCTAGGAAGGGTATGCCATCAGCAAGACTTCTGGGACTGACTAATTCCCCGAATGCGGTACAGACGACAAGCACGACGACAGGCGAGAGCGAAAGCGTTGGTGTTTTGCCGATTGCCAACAGCTGAAGAAGACCCATTTGATGATGTTCCATTCTTGTGTGGTGGGCCTCCCGTGTGGTTTGTTTTGCTTCCATTCGTGGAAACCAAGGGGTGGATTTGTTGCCGGGTTGATGAGATGGCCTGGCGTTGACTGTCCGCAGTGCATATCGTGCACCAACAAAAGCACTCGTTTTGCATACTTTGCATCGTTGAGTCGCCGGATTGGAGCCGTGAGTAATGGGTTTTGTGCATTAAAAGTGCTTCCGGGTGCTTCAAAGGGCGAACAGAGACAGCTGACGCGTTGCCCAATGCTCACCGAGACAAGCGTTAGCTTTGCTGTGCGGTAAGAATCTTGCCAGCCACATTACACACGAAGCTTTTGCAATTGATGTGGTGACAGGAATGGTAGGATGCATCGGTGGAGTGTCAGGACGATCCGTGCAAAGGGTGGCTCCGATAGCAATTAAGATGCAGTCGAAAACTGCGACTCACACACACAGTCATTACATGTTTACTTCGTTCCTGGTAGATGTTGGTTAGCCGGAGACGCACGCTAAGACACGGTACACGGCTTTAGTCGTTGCCAATGCAAATACCATTTTCGAATGCTGTTCGCCTGCAGCACCTCCACCGTTGCTGTACTCGGTACAAGGCGTTCTCGAGCATGGTGAAGACATTTGTCGGTAACTTAATGATAACGTTGAAAACCGCACCCGAGACTAACCGATATGCAAACAAAAGCCCACCCTTCCAAGAACAAGGGAGGCTTGTATGAGGAAATGTTTTGCAAAAGTTTCGCCCGGGAGCACTGTATACACTCGCGGAGACTCGTGGCAGAGTGGGTTGCTAAACGAAAAATACATAAAATGCAAGTTAAATGGTTGTGGTTAGGGTAGAGCAAAGAAAAATGGAAACCAACCCACAAAGTGAATCGGAGAAGTTTTCGCACTCAAAAGTTATACGCCAACCGGCACAGCGCAATCGGAGGCATTGCCGGAGGTGCGCTATTGGCAGGAATCGGCATCGGTGTGTCCTGTGCTCTGGTGCTGCTGTGCGTGCTGCGGTAGCACCGGGTCGGGATTAATGAAGTGTATCCGAAGGGTGTGAAGATAATTTCAATTTGAAAGCAGCAATAAGAAGTTTACATTATTTTGCTGTCCATCGTTCAATCGTTCGTTGTGGAGGTATAATTTTCCTTTGTGGATGCGTTGCCTTCTCTGCTTTTTGTCATGATTGTATAATGTATATTGTATTGCTGGAATTAAAGCTAAATATTCATGCTAAAATGAGTCCTCAAGTTAAAAAAAAAAATTGAACATTTGCACGTTTTTTCAAATAGTTTTCTTTAACTTCATCCAATAAAATAAATAAAATATTCATAATTAAAAATTTAAAATCCAGCGGACAATATTACTGCTATAAGCACCATGCCATAAAAACGGAAACTTGAAGCGAGCTTGAAAAGTTTCTTTTCGATTTTCGTTGAAATATTTCAAAACGGTAAAGCACGAAACATTTCAACGGAATTTTAAACAATCACCATTCCATGCTGTCAAATGGCTGGCAATTCAAAATGTGTGTGGATTAGGAAAGAGTTGAACATTTTTCTAATTATAATTACAAATTATTCGTAAAACATTACATATTTCCTTCTTCAAACCACACCACGAATGACACTTTACTTCCTGAATGCTTTTCGCAAGTAATGTTTTGCCACATGAACCCTAGGAGGTGGGTTGCTTGCCATGTGCTTCGCAGTGTGTGCTGGCTAATCAAACGAGCGGACCAGCCACTGACCGAACGGCACAAACGCGAGCAATAAAACACCGCTAAAACGTCCCTGGATGCTCATTCATGGACATCATCAGCGAAACACAGTTGTCACTGTCCATTGTGCCGTTGAATGTCGCTATCCCGGCGAATCTAACCCCACCATCCAGTCACCACCATCTAACGCTGCGTTAACAACAATTTGTGTGGCATCAAGGCAAAGGAAAAAAGGGGAAAACGAAACATTCCACACAAACACAGGCCACGAACAGGTCGAAGGGACCCGACGGCCGCTTTCATTAGCAAACATAAACATCACACCGGAACATGCTAACATGCCGTGACACCGAACCCTGGCGAAAGGATGAAAAATGGCGGGACGGCCGGAGCATCATTACATTACCGCCGAAGCGAGTGTGGTCGGGCCAAAACGCGAGCATTTTAATCACTTTTCAACCATTGTCTCTCTCTCTTTATCCCTCTCTCTCTCTCTTTCTCTCACGGTGTCGTGGCTGCTTGCAGACCAGTTAACGTTAGAATTGTGCCATTTCTTGAACTGGAGACTGGAGCGCACATGGACAACTCTAAACACACAAACTCGCTCAGCGTGAAAAGCAAAACCTTCGTGACATAAAACGCGAGCTAACACTCACAAACACTCGTTCCGGCGAAGGGAAAACAAAACGGGAAAAGCGTGCAATTATTGCGAAAATTTGCTTCCCTCGGAACAGCTGCGTGAGAGTTGGCGTGTAATTGAAGGGCGCAAACGAACATTAAAGACTACCGAGAATTGCGAAAAGAGTTGCACACAAAAAAAAAAACCCCTACACTTTATGGATGAATAAAAAAGGCTTTGGAAATTGGTTGAAGCTACGTTGGGCAACGTTGAGTAACAATCATTCCATGTAGCCAACTGACAGTGTCATAAATTACGATATGTTGCACGTGTCACCAGGTGGATGCATTACTACGTCACTCACTACGTCAAGGAACTGCTGTTTTGATGAGTTAATGGAACCAGTTCAGTACCGGTTTGGGTGTGACAGGGAGTGCCCGTTCCAATGGCGCCTAATCGAGTTACTTTGTATTGTTGAGTGCTGTTGCGCAATTCCTTTTACTCGAACCAGGATCGTGCTCATAAAATTTCTTTTTATCACTTGTTTCATTCACATTTAAAGTTAAATATTGAAGTCTATCATGACTAAAGCTTAAAAAACTGAAAATATTAATCTACCCTCAGTCAAACAGTCTAGTACTCACTGTCATTGAACCGATACTCTCACTCAGCGGGTGGTCAAATGAAGTTTCTGGCCGAATGTTGCTGGCGAAATGTATGGAATTTGACAGCAACAAAGTGGCTGGCAACTTTTCAAGCTGTCAAATTTCATACATTTCGCCAGCAACATTCGGCCAGCAACTTCATTTGACCACCCGCTCACTCATCACCAGTTTGACAACTAACATACTATTTTGACAGTTGGTTCGACAAGCACATCACTCATTTATCGAA
Source organism: Anopheles maculatus (assembly GCA_002091835.1). Lineage (NCBI taxonomy): Eukaryota > Metazoa > Arthropoda > Insecta > Diptera > Culicidae > Anopheles > Anopheles maculatus. The sequence continues at coordinate 42,764 of KZ062442.1, read as the reverse complement.
TTTTCTGAATAAATGTGTTAAAACTGTCAGGAATTACACGCATATCATGAGAAAATGAACAAATAATTAAGTATTGAAATCTTTTATTTACATTTCTAGAGCATCGGTGACTTAAGCTCGGTTTGGGTTTTTCCTCATATTTTGCACTGGCTAGCTTTGTCTGCCAGGTTGTGTGAAGAGTTAGGACCCTTTAAGCCACAAAATGTTAAAAGAATCATACGAAAAAACTAGCTTAGGTCATCATAGACCTCATTATAATGTTTAGTATAAATATTAAATCTTCTACTCCAAAAATCTACAGTTAATTACAGCCTAAGAACATTTAAAACTGTTCCTGAAAAGTGGGCAAAACAAGAGTTTCCAAGCTATAAAACTATTGGAACATTATTGTGAGCCAAACAGCACAGGAAAACGGATTGGTGGCCGGGTCACGAGTGACAGAAAGACCGAATCAACAATCGGAACAAAGCGGTTCGTAGCCAACCAAACCAGTACCCTGCTACAAGACGAAAGGGAATTTAGTCCCTGTTCCGTGGAGCAAACAGCAAGGATCACCCCCGTTGTTTCCGACCGTTTGGGGAAATGGTTGGCTTACAAGTTCATTTTCGAGCACGAGACACTCGAGATTGAATGTTTATTTTTCATTCTCACTAAGCAAACCAAGAATCCGGGAATCCACAGACCGAAAGGGGAAAGGCACAGACAGTTCTTGGTGTGGCGTGGAGTTTGTGTGGCAAATGGGATGGAGTTGGTTTAAGCAAAACCCCGCTGGTTCTGGTCGGCCAGTTCCTTAATGCCGCGATGTCTTGAAATGTTTAAGAAAACGGGAGCGAGAATCGGTATAGCTCCTCGCCAGAGCACACATCGGTGAAGGGGTTAAGAAAAATCACTTCAATGAAAGTTTTCCCCAGTCAGCGAAGGTTCAACGATACTTTTTTTCCAGGCGGCACAGTTTGGGTACGGCTTCCGGCCGCGGTGAAAGAAAAAAACCTCACCCATCCCGTATAATTTACCGAGTGAGAATAATTGATGACAGCACCGAGGGTTGATAGGACCACGTGGAGAGCTTCCAAGAAACAAAAAACGAAACCCCCCCGCACAAAAAAAAAAGAAGCAGGAAAGGTACTTAGACGGATGCTCTGGAGCATGTCAAAAACAAAGTAGAACCTTTTGTACCAACGCAACCGGACCCCAAACGCGGTGTAAGGAGGACACTATGGAGCAAAGACAGTTTTTTGTGTGGTCCCGCGGTTTAAAGAATAAATGTAAACGAAATTCACAAGTACGGAGCAATTTATTTATAAGATCTGATTCTCGGTAGTCTTTCCTGTTTCGCCAATCAGGATGTGTTTATGCTGGCCTTAAAAGAGCTTTCGGCAAGCGCGCGAACGCACTTTAAAACACCTCCTGCAGCAGCAGCAATTCATTGGCGAGCTGTGTCCGCTTCCGCTACGGCTTACAATATGTGTCCCCCGAGCCCACGATCAATTTGGTTATGGGACATTGAAAGTTTATAAATGTTTTCGTACATTGCTGGGGACCAACTTTCGGTCCGTTGTATTTTGAACAACGCTGCTCGCACCTCGTGATCCTTCATTGTTTTATTTTGTCCCACATTTTCACATTTTTTTGTTTGAGCATTCACTCGAAACATCGAAATCATTCCCTTTAGGGTCATTGAAAATCGGGGCCAGTTTGAATTATCTTTGGCCGTCGGTTTCCGTTTTGTTCGCACATGTTTGTATTTTTAATGTTCATTGATGTTTTGCAGCTAAAGGACGAGGAGAGCTTTTTCCAGAGCTAAGTAGGTGAAAAATGTTGCTGAAGGTTATAAATAATTCGGTACTTTTGGAACGTTAATCTTTATCCGTTTTAAAAAATTTGGAAAACAGCTACTAGTGCTAGAGTCCTCTTTAACTCCGAGCGCAGGAACGCGAAGCTTTAAAACGTAACTTATCATTCTCAGCTTAGCTAATCAATCTCTTGCTTGTACAGTATTTAGAGGTCTCTTAGTTATCCTTCCACCTAGTTACTTATTGCATTATTTATTTTCCTACCTTTGCGATCAGGAAGCTTTTGTTTCACTGAAAAGTCAAAGTTCTAAGACGGCGAAATAATGTACGAATAATGATGTGTAAATGATACTTATCAGGCTAAACAACCACTTCGCGGTCTTAACCTGCTGCAGAAGTCCTACATAGATACTGCCCGTTCTAACCAAGAGTGATCGAAGCCCTCATTTCGAATCTGTTTGGGTCTACCACGACTGCTATGTCCATTTGTCCAAAAGGACCAGAGCCAGACGAGTATAATTCAATGCACGATATCCGATCACACTGTACATGAGATCAACGTTCACAACTCAAAATGCTTCTGAGCATCATTCGCTCGAGGGTTTCGTTAGTTTTGGTCAGAGTCCATGCCTCGAGGCGTAGGTAAATGTGCTATACTCATCGTCTACATTGTTATACATATGTGCTGACCTTTGACCCCAAATAGGTGATGTTTTGGACGACTTCAAAGGTTCGTAAATCTGTGTTTTGTTAGAAGGTTGCGTAGGAGATTCTCAAACCAATGATGTGTTTGTCGTCAGAGTGTGCTAATATCTGGATTGGTTTGTAGAAGATAGTACTTGAAGTTTCCACCTTCGATACTTGCATTATGCAGAAGATAGATAAGCTTGGACGGGATTCTAAATTACTTTAAGGCGTCGTGAAAAAAATATGTCTGGCTGGAATATTTTCCAAGGATTCCATTTGGAGAAAATCTTAAAAGACGTGAAGAACACCGTCTGCTGTAGCATGGTAGGACTGAACACTCAGTTCGATACGTAGGTTTGGTTTAATGTAAAACATAAGTAGCAGTGTGAGAGAGATTAAGATTGACCTACGCTATAAAACAACCATGAATTTATTACTTATCTCTCACAATTGTCACTTGAAACGATAAAACCGATCTCCATAATACAAGAAAAACACGCGACTCATGACTCCAATTTCTCATCCCAGTACAATTTCCCAAGAACCATCCAGTTCGGTTGACAGTTTACCGTGAAAGAAAAACATACACACACACTACATCTCATATCATCTCAGCAGCATCGCAGATGGTTTGATGACTTAAACCGCCCGCCCCATTTTTTAACACGAATCGGTAGGTGCTCACAGTTTCATTTACGGGCAAAAGATGAAGACTTTGGCTTCGGGAGAAGAGCATCCAATCGACAGGGCGAAAAAAAGGAACGAGAAAAAAAATAAAGAACCAAGCTCAGCTGCAACACAGGCCCGAAATTTTTTTTTTTTTTTTCATTTATTTATAGAGGCTTTGGAAAAGGCCCGAAATCGATCCTTATGATGGAGTCACCGGGGGCCGTTACTACCAGCGCTCCGGCAGGCACTGTGTGAAGCTGTCTTTCCCTT
>KZ062442.1:22449-35215 GCA_002091835.1 Anopheles maculatus | reverse complement strand
AAGAGCGTCATTGTATATTAGATTGGTTTTCCAAATCTTCGCTGATCGGGATTTTTTTATAGACTCAAATATTAAATATAATTTTTTTACTATATTTGATCTGAATATAATTCTTCCTCTTTTCTAACCGACTTCTTCTAGCTAGGGATCATCCCTGCCATCTAATCAAACAAGACTCGTAGTTGGATAGTCAGTCCTAATTACGAGAGATCGGTCCGGATGGGAATCGATCCCCGGACTTCCTGCGTGTAGACCAACGCAGCTAATACCTCGTCCATTGACCGCCTCTGGCTCTGAATTAAATATCCAATTTATGTATGAAAGTTTTGTAACTAGGGAATATATCAATAATTAATATATTTACTGTATAGGACTGCATGCTATAAAATTTGAAACATTTTCATACTATTTCAAATATTATTTTCAACGTAAATGTATTAAAATTACGCAAACTACATCATTTAAAAATTAGAAAAGGCAATAACATTTCAAAACATTTTTCTGATCGGGATCCTTAAACAAACATAACACAGCATTATGACACTAAATTAGCTAGATAAATTAACACCCAAAAATTGCACTTATGTCAGCAAAACCCAACACCTCCGGTTGACGCTGTCCGACGTGACGATGAAATCCTTTTCTCTCTCTCTCTCTGTTCTTTCCACCTCGCACCTTGTTGGGAAGACTTTGTCTTCGCTAGCATGTGATCTTCTGGTGAATTGTGGCCGTGTGAAGAAGCGTTCCTCAATTAGCTGGCTACGGTCAAGATGTTTGCCCCTTTTTAAACCTATCCCAGCTAGTTCACTGCCACTACTGGGACGAGTATTTCATCGCCTTTCGATAGCGCTTCCCGTCATGTCGCTTGGTGCTGGGGCTCTTTAAAATCTGATCCACCCAAAAACCGTCACGTCCAACGTCCGCCCCGTGAAGAATGGGAAATGGTTCGAATTTTATCTGCCTATCGATGCATACACGTCACCTACAATCGATGCCAGAATCACGTCCCACGTTCGATAGAGATCTGGAGACGGTGAACGGGTGACACCACCGGCGGAACCACAAGAACATCGTCTAATTAGAGAAGCGTGCCCAATTACGAGGCTCGCAAAGCCATTTCGGCTTACGATGGTTGACAGTCTGGCGGCTATTAAGAACGTGCTCTCGAATCTCCCTTTAGGCATTCATACACTTTTCGGTGACATTCTTGGTGTCGTTCTTCCCGTTTTTTTTCTGGTATGCTTTTTTTCTGCTTCCGATTTCTGTTCCCATTCTTCCCGCGACCAGCAGAACCCAGGAAACCGGGTGAGAATGGAAGAAAAATGAGCCAATGAAAAATCTATTAAAACTAAATGCTGAACTTTTCAGACCATAAAACTACTTATTTGACAAGAACGACATTCCTGCCTTTCGCCCCAGGCCAACCAAACCTACACGGTACACGTTCAAAGGAGCCGATTTGCCTCGAACGCGCTTCCTGACGAAGTACCATTTTCCAGCACTCGTGTTCCAACGGCGCCTCCGAACCACCCGTGCGTGCGGTACCGCCGTTAAGTGCGGCATCAACATCGGTCGGTCGGAGTGTGGGACGCTAAAAATAGGATAATTCTTTTTCCTCGGTTGCTTCTGCTTCTGCCAGACGCATTGGGCCGGCGAGGTCATAAAGCTACCCGGTACGGACTGTGAATGATTAAGAACACATGTGTGCGGCATCTGGTACATCGTGGGCTGCATTAAGCCGCCAGCTCGGCCCATCTCGCGTCAGATCATCCCGTTTTGCGCCTTGCAGCCTTCGCTTAGCCCGAAACGCATAAAACTCCACCGAGAATTGCTGGAAAATCACGCTTCCAGTGCTCGGGCGACGTCAGCCGAGACGAGAACGGCGTTCAGTGCTCTGGCGTGACACTTTCAAGCGCACCAAATCTTCTCCACTTCCGCAACCGACTGTTCCGTGGCGGTGGTTCGGGTTACCGATTTCGAGTGGATCACTTTGCCATCACCGTGGCCGTCAATGTTTGGTGACTGCTTGTGTCTGTGAGCGTGTGTGTGTGTGTGGTTTTTTCTTTCGAAGAAGCGTCGCCTCAGTTCACTTCGCCAGCCGGGAAAGGCCTCGAGACGGCAAAAGGGTCGAAGGTTCATTGCCAAGTTCTTCGGGCACCATGGTAACCGTCGGTCGGGGTACCCGGTGCAGCACACAGCTCTATCTCGAAACACGAAAATGCATCGTACACAGTTCTTTCCATAGCCGTTGCACATTAGTCAGATATCTGATGCACTTCGTGGCTTGCCGTGCTATCGCGAGACGGGCCTCGGCGGACAGGTTGGCCCAGACATTGTGGTTTGAAGCGTTGTTGCTCGGAAGCACTGTCTGCGATGAGTGATTGTCTACTGCACTTTGGTGGGGTTCTAGTGCATGTGATGCATCTGGAACGCACCCTTTTTAGCTGGAAACATGTACGCAAATCATTCTCAGTGTGTGTATCAGTGAGATAGATAGAGAGAGAGAGAGAGAGAGATAGATAAAGAAGGAAGAGTAGTGCGGTGCTTGAAGTTTACGAACGTTTGTCACGCAGCTAGCATAATCAAAGCCTTTGACAGATCTGGGCTGATAATGTGGGCCGTTCTATCATGTTCTATTGAAGAACTTCAGCTATTCTAGAACAATTTGTAATTGCGCTTGGGTAAAAGACACATACATACTTTGTCATGGTTCTGTACAAAGAATAGTTAGATATTTAACGATTAGGCACTTTTTCTCAAAAATCTTTCTGTGCTTCAACTCTCTGATGCTAGCAAGATCAAACTCCTCAAGTACAAAGAAAACTTTGTCGATGCGTACCATCGAACAATGGTCTGGAACGCACTAACGCGATTTTACTACGCTATTTGTTACACCAAGCTGCATTTATCATCACATCTCGGTCTCTCTTACGCTCTGTCCCATTTCGTTCCGTCAACCGGCTATGTTACATTTGTACTACATCCGTATGACACACGGGTTGCACCGTTTGCACTATATGGCAACCATTTTTTGTTGTGGAAACTGTACCGCTGAGCTACTTGAGCGTACATTTGTCTCGATTGCATGCTTGTTGCAGTGTTGCAACACCGTACACGGTGCAAAAGGCAAACTCTAGGTGCGGCACAAGCATTTTAAACGGTTTCAAATTTAGAGAAGTCTTCTGCTCCATCCAGCTGCATCCAGGAGCAAACTGAAACGGAACAAAACATACGAACGGAATGGAAAATGTGCTTGTGCATGATGGACACTTTGTTGAAGCCGTTTTTTTGTTGTTGCTGCTGCTACTGCTCAAAGTCTTCTTCATCGTGCCGCACTGCGAGAGGGCCACTCTCGCTAGGAAGTGGCTGCTTCTGGGTGAAGAATATTCAACGCCTGATGGACGGAAATTTAGTGATTTGCTTTCGCTTTTTTTAAGCTGGCGCCGGTCAAGGCCAGCTTGACGAGTGAAATCAAATTGCGGCTAAATGATGCCACTGTGGCTCTTCACAAAGCGACAGTCGGACGTGTGTATGTGTGTGAAGCCGTATGCGGAACGATACGGTGCTTTGCAGTCAGCATTTCTTCGTCATCCCAGTCCCTCAATCCCGACGAACAAGGGACGATGAACATAAATATTAATGAAAACCAGTAAAACACTGTTCGGTTGGTGGTGTGGGGTAAAGGGTTAGGATAGTGTTGGGGAACTGGATGTGTATGAAGCGATGGTGATGAGAGAGTAAAAGCCGATATTGTTGCCGATGTAAGTAACGCTTCATTTTTCACTGTGTTTCATATTTTCGTTGGAATTTTCTTGGCATTTGGTTAACGGAAAGGGTACGGCCGGCACCATTTATATGGATGGAGCTCAATGAATTTTAAACAGAGTTATTGCATCTTTACTCTATTTGTTTATCTTCATCATCTGTTTTATTCTTGATGTGATTTACCCAACATATTTTACATTTGTTTCATTTGGTTGGTTAAATAAACTAAACCAAAACTTTAAATTCAAATTAGAGCGATGATATTCTATAGCCTGGAAGTAGGTGACTAAACCATTCTCAAAACAATTATAAAGTGTAAGAAACATAATGAGTTCCAGACTCCATGATAGAAAATCAGAAAGATTTCAATTTCTTTTTTCAATTTTAAATTTCGTGTATTAAACTGTTTGCCTTACGACTATACAATAAACTTAAGACTAAAACGAACCCTAACCTTAGTTAATAGGCCAACTTATCAAGGGACAGGACCTAGGGAGAGGAATGTAGGCGGGCGCGAAAAGATGATAAGGAGAGGTTATATTCGAACAGGAGGAATGAGGAGTTAAAGGCACGCATCGCACACAACAAAGGATCTTTACGACCAATTGCAGTGCGGCGTGCAGGGACGTATAGCGGGGGACGATTGCGAAGGGAACGAGAAGGTACATAGAAAGGAATAATAGACAGCAACGATGGGACATCAACACAGAGGAGAAGGAGGGAGGCAATGAAGGAGGATTGGGCAGTGGTTCGGCGAGTTTCAAGGGACCGCGAGCCTAGCAACCGGCACCTGTCCTCGTAACAAGGGAGTGCCGAATGGTGGGACCCATAGATCTTGCGGACAACAAACCTCGTGAAGGATCGCTGAACTCTCTCGATCCGGTCTATGTGGATCCTCGCCGACGGCGACCAAATCACCGAGCAGTATTCCAACAGCGACCTGACCAGTGAGCAGAATAATACCTTAAGGCATTGAGGATCAGTAAAATAGCAGGCAACACGGCTTCAATACTCCAAGCATTCTCCGAGCTCTGGTGACCAGGGAGTCGATATGGCTGGTAAAGGTAAGATCAGCATCCAGCCAAACACCGAGGTCCCTAACAACAGATACTCGGTTGATAGAGATCTGGTCGATGGTATAAAGGGATAAAGGATTGGGGAACGAGAACGAGTAAACGAGATAACATTACATTTATTAGGACTAAGAACAAGCTTAGCATCCAACAAGATGTTGCATCCAGTTCTGAACTCGATTGTAGGCACAACAAATTACTTTTTTGATACATAGTTACTCGCCAATGATATACAATAAAAAGCTTACTATTATAGAAATTAAGTTGGTTTTAGCGACTAAAAAAAGTCAAGGAACATCAAGTTTTATTTCAGCATTTTACAAAAATATTTAGTTTTATAAGGAGTTTTTTTTAGCTTAATAGTCAAGTTAAACCAAAAATTTAGATCACTGGTATCGATGGTATCGGTGTATTGCTGAGATGGAATTTTATGTTTTTCATCCTAAAAAAATTAAAAGAATTTAGTTTTCATGTAACATTTTGTATTTGTACGTTACAGAAGTTGTTGGCTTTTTTCTGTTTAATTTGTTTGTAAATTATCATCGAACCGTGTTCATAATGCAAAATTTCAATCTGGTTTTTTTCTCTACTAAATCTATTGTTTAATCTAATTAATCAATTGACGCTACTTACTACATAAAAACACACACAATCAATTAACCACAACATTCATTTCAACATAACATGCAGCTGATTGCGATGCATCTGAAAGCATCCCTAGAAGAATAAAGCCGCTTGTAGCAATAAGCATCGTTTAATAGCGCATAATCTTTTGTTTGTCGGAACACAGTAGCGTTTCATCGAAGGCTCGGGGCATAGCTAACAAGTACGGGAAGCTTAAATCCAATCCCGCTTATCATCATAAACTTTATCGTTGCGGCCCTGCGGGTGTAAAAATTTCACATTTTCAAAAATGCATGTGTGCATCTATCACTCTACCGTATTTGTGTAATGATTGCGTCCTTTTGCGCTGTGATGATAAGACACCAAAAGGGAGAGAGAGAGAGAGAGATTTCCGGAAACAAAAGCTCTTCCGTTTTTTCCTCCCCTAGCATCCCCCATCACCCGCAAGGATAGATCGTTTAATAGCGCATAATCTTTTGTTTGTCGGAACACAGTAGCGTTTCATCGAAGGCTCGGGGCATAGCTAACAAGTACGGGAAGCTTAAATCCAATCCCGCTTATCATCATAAACTTTATCGTTGCGGCCCTGCGGGTGTAAAAATTTCACATTTTCAAAAATGCATGTGTGCATCTATCACTCTACCGTATTTGTGTAATGATTGCGTCCTTTTGCGCTGTGATGATAAGACACCAAAAGGGAGAGAGAGAGAGAGAGAGATTTCCGGAAACAAAAGCTCTTCCGTTTTTTCCTCCCCTAGCATCCCCCATCACCCGCAAGGATAGCGTTGAAAGAGTGGAAACGAATGAAAACAATCACACTTATTCGCGTTCGCGAAAGAAGCGATGACGAGTTGAAGCGCAGCCCGGAAAAGCGTGTTTCCCGCGAGCGTAAAATTTTCCCACCATCACCACCCTGTTTTTTTAGCACGAGGATCGAGAGTAGGAAGCGCGCTTTTCCCGATGCTGTCACCCTATGCTGGCAGTCACAAAATAGACAGCACCAGCAGCACCAAACGGCTCAGGTGACTCTCTCAGGAGAGTGAGAAAAGCGGTGGCTACGGGGGAAACAGCTTTTCCCCACAGTTGCTTTGGGAAACCTCTACCAGTCCAACCACAAGCTACTCCCCCCACAGTGAGAAGGTTGAGAAAATGGGAAAATATGCATGTGCTTCAACGGTGCAGAAACGTTACCGTCGGAGAGTGTCGGAGAGTGCGCAAGAGAGCGAGAGCGGGAAAAAGGAGGACAGAAAGTGGAAACACACGGACACGGTTTTCCGTCGAATGCGAGAGCGCCCGGAATGTTGGCCGCTCTTGGCACGGCGTGGCAGGTAACGCATGGGTAACGGAGATTGCAATGTTTGCTGTGATTTGAGCATTGCTATACCAGCGAAGGAATCTCAACGGCACCGGCGTCAGTCTTTCTGTGAACGTACGACGGTTCGCCTCGAGACGTGCACGTGCTTGGTAGTGGCGTGAGTGTGTTTGCGTGCGTGTGTTTGTGTGTTTCGATACAAAACGGTGGCCGATTCGGTTGGACGTGTTCGTGTGGTTTGGGTACGGTAAGAAGTGGGATGATCGTGCAGTTGTGCAGATCGTGCCCTAATACAGCGTGCGTACATTAGGCGTGAGTTGGAAATAAAGCATATCAAAGTCAACGGATCATTGTCAAGGATACCGGGGGATGGGATACGTTAACTGGTTGCTGATGTGATGTGTTTGCTGGTAACGACACAGCAAATAGTGTGAAAGTGTGGAAATGCTGTTGAAGGATCAAAAGCACACAAGGAATTAAATTGTAGTGGATGGTGAGCTACATTTATTAATGATGGCGAAAGATATGTTTAAAAATTCCTTCCTTCCTGTGTATGGTTAAGAAGTCAGCAACCGTATGCAGTGCGTGTGTGTGTGCGTGTGGGCCCCCATCCGTATGTTTGTGTATCCGTATTTGCGGTTTGCTAAACAGAGCAAAACAGTAGGCTAGTGTTCTTCGCAACGTCTGCCACGATCATCATCCACCGTGTGAGACAACAAGAGTCGCGTGAATATTGCAATGTGTGCTAAAAATAAATGAAGCAGAAGGAATTTCACCCCGTCCCCCATCGCCTCTCACCGGACGCCCAACGCCGCCACACCCGTTGGTTGACCCGCGTAACCGAAGCGGGCCCGGAAACTGGGTGGAAAAGGTGAATTTTCATCAACCATCCCTTCCTGAGGATCCGCGTGTTGTGGTAAACAAAATTGGGTTCGTTAACACAACAACAACAGCGGCACAGGGGCACAAGTAACATTGTGGTCTGTGCGGAGATATGCGTCGTATGCGCGCGTGTGTCCGTGAGAATAGTGGCTTCCCGTGGTTCATCCGGACCGTGTTTGATTGTGTAGCCCGAGGGCCGGATTTCATCTTCCCAAAGCCACAAACAAGGGAGCGTGTCGGGGAATGGGAATGCGAACGTGGGTGGAAGCGAAATCCACGGTTCACATTCTCCACCACCATTGCCCTTTGCCGTGTTGACTGCCGTACGTGGTTTCCCGCGCAGACCAAGGGTCAATAAAAACAGCACCCATAATGACCGCATAATGGAATCGTGCCGAAATTGGATTATAATACTTCAAACAGAGCGGGCGTTCATCATCGCGATAGATCATCAGCGTTAATGTTGCATGTGTTTTTCATTTGCGAGCGAAAATGGTTGTTGTGAGAGGTCAAGTGATACGATCGATAGCAGAGAGATGATGTACAAATGTGTCTCGGAGCAAGAAACAGGCAGTGTGTGAGTCGGGTCGTGGTCACAGATTCTTTACTTTGAGATGTGGAAGAGAGTGAAGTTGGTTGATGTTGATCCTTAAGAATTAAAAAGATTGTATGCAAATAGTTGCATTTGAGTACAGAATTCTGGTACATCTTTTTGATTTGTTTGTTCGAAAAGTGATCATAACAAGAAAGCTAAAGTGAAAAGCATTATCAAGAAGAAAAAAATAAACACACACAGTAAAAGTGAAATCAAATGTCAAATATTTTAGAATTTTATAAACGAATTCTCGCAGCAGGACGGATGGAAACACGACCGGAAAGCCTTTCGCCCACGCTCGAAATAATCGTCGGCAAAGAGGTACGTATATCAAAGTGATCGAAATTTCACTGCGGAAGGTAAAATGGTTCCCGAAAACGTGCGTGCTGTGATGGAAAATTGAAATATTTATTATATTTTACCACACGCGCCCGGTGTGGGAGTGGTCCCGCACACATACACACGTACACACACGCATACATCATATGATGCCTTTAATCAAAACGTAATTACTTCTTAATCACGCTTACCGTCTTGCCCGGCAAAAGGAACGGATATCGTTACGGCAAGATTGACGTTTTTTGATCACCCATTTGCCTTATCACAATACCTTACCGGTTCGTACCTGTAACGGATAACCCGGGTATGGTTTCTTCGCTTGCAAAAACGAGTAGCATTAAGCCAAAACCCGGTTACCCGAAGCCTTGCGGAGTCTGGTCGGATTTTAGCCGACGATGGTTTTTGGCGAAGGTAAAGGAACTGGATGCCGTATGTTGATTATAAATGTAATTAAAAAAACATTCCATATTTATATTCCATCCCCTTAAACGAGCCGGATAAGGTTTGAAAAATTGAGTTTACCTTTTTTTATTTTGTTGGGGGAAATACCGGCCCATCTAACCTCCACCGGCGTTAGTCAGGGGGAAGGATAAGCGGATCCTTCAGTAAGGATGTATGGAGGATAAGAGCGAGGTGCAGGACGAGACACGAGTTCGTAAAGCCGACGATAACCGTAATGGCGCAATAATGCTTCCACCGACACGGACGTTCCCGGGCACGAACGGTGGACGATTTCTGATGACGTGGAAGGATCATGATGCGAATGATAATGATGATGCTGTAGCAGAAGCGACACGTACGCAAACAGTTTGAAGACTGTAAGGCGCCAACGCAAAATCGGTTCGTATCCCTTCAGCTAATGGGTTTCATTTTGTAGCGGCGAGCACCGTGCGAGCGTGTGTGTGTACTGTGGAAGGTGTCTCAGGAAGCCCACAATATTCGGATCAATGAGAACGCTCCAATACCTTTGCTCCAAATCCTGACGTTCCGACGGAACCACTTCTTAGACTTTTCCCAGCTGTCAAATATACTCGAACCGGCAGGCCAGATTCTGGGCAAAAGATGTTGGTGAAATTTGTTCCTTCCTTACCGTCATAAGTCATGCCGGCACACGGTTCGCTTGGTAGAAGCTGGAAGCAAAGTTGCTTTGATTGACTTGATGTCTAGACGAGGCTGGTTCGGGTTTGGGATTTAAATGATTTTTCTTCTCTCTTCGCTTTGTTCCAGCACGCAAAAACCCACGCGATGATCCGAGAACCGCTCACGTGCGGTTAGACGTGGTTAAATATGCACATACCTAAGGCAACTGTGGATCAAAGCGAAGCGCTATGCCGGGAAAGCTTTACAAAGTTACGAACTCGGTAAACTTTTAATGATTAAACAATATTCACATTCGGCATTGGTATAATTCAGTTTGATACATTCAACTGATATCAACAATAATTCTTAGAACTTGCTGAATTTTGGGAAGAAATTTTCTGTATACCTTTTGCTTCGAGACAATCTAATGATTTCAAGAAGTCATACATTCGTATCAATCTTCGTGTTTTTTGTTTCTATCGGTTCCCAGTATCATGTACACTAATTTGAATTATTTAAGTGGACTTTTAACCTCAAAAGGCTCGTCAATTCATCAAGAATGACTGGACTTGTCCATTGGGAATTTCGAGATATTTGTTTTAATTTTTCATTGAATTATACAACATAAGAATACAAATGTCTGCTACAAACTGCTATAACAACTAGTTGAATTTTTGCTCGTTTTTTATACCTTTCCATATCATGTGTACCTCATAATGCAATCATACCTGACACAAACACCGCAAAGATATTTTAATTTTCTTCCGCTTAAAGCAGAAAGTTTTCCTTCAACCGGCAAGATAGATCAAAACCATTTGAAATGGGTTCGATCGTCTTCTCTCGCAAATAATGGAAAACAGTTTAATCTAGCTTTGAATAGTCGTCGAACCGTGAGCTCGTGTTTATATGAACTACCTTTGAATTAGTAAGTTGCTCTGCATAATGTTCGGCAATTTCCTAATGGTACCTATCGTATATACCCGGTACAATGATTCCTTCAAATATGTTCGACATCAAAGGGGCAGTTTATTGGCCGGATAGTTCATCCGTTGCTAAACTGAAGAGATGAGATGATTCTTCGCCTTCAAAATAAGAGCTTATGATGAGGGAAGAGTTATTTAAATTCCAAATTTAGCCTTTTTTCTTTCAATTCATTCATCTTTTTTTGTCCTCTCAGAAAATCGTCCGCACCCATAGTGAATTCTTTGCGACATGTGCTGCGAATCAGTGGCGGATCAACCTAGGTGCGGAGGGAGCGGCCGCTCGGGGCCTCGTCGGTTAGGGGGGCCTCGCCGGTTAGGGGGGCCTCACCGAAGAGGTAATTCCCCCCCCGCTCACGACGTTTTATACAAGCATTTTGTACGGGGCCTCAGGTACCGCCTGATTTCCTCAGGTACCGGGACACCTTTCAAGAGGGCCTCGTTTCTGCACAAGGGGCCCTTTTACTACACAAAAAATTCATCAGTTTAATACGAACCCCCCCCGTCGAAAACTCAAGAAGCATTGGGCCTTAACTTCCTTACCGCTCAGGGCCCCAAAACGGTTTGATCCGCCACTGCCCGGAAACGAGCCTCAGTGCGAAACCAACTGTTGAAGATAGCCGTAAGTCGTACCATAAACTTTAATTGAAACGGTAATGGAGTTGAAGAAGTCCGCTTGAAGACTCGGTGGTTTAGAATCCTGTTCGCCCCGTGCGTACAGCACACGGTACCGTTTGCGGTGTGCCAACCGAAGGCCGGCCGAAACTCCCCCAGCGGGCTTCATTGAATCTTGACCGCCCAGCTGGGAGTTGTCGAGACTCATCACTCGGGACGGCTATGCTATCCCTCGCAGCCAGCCTCAAACTTTATCTCCCTGGAAATTATGCCAGCTCCCAGCGCACTGGTGGCAATGGTTTTGTACCGTTGTTCAAACAATTTCAAACACATCGAACGAATCGCTCATTCGATCGAAATCTTCTGAATTATCCATTTAGTCGGACAAGATTAAATTCTCATCGAGCCTCGGGCTGGAGTAAACACTCGTCAGGATATGGGCGGGATACGATGTGCTTCGATACCGTACCGTGTGTGCGTACCTTGAGGATGTTAAGCCGTAAGTCGTGTATGCATGTTACTGTTTGAGGTCAGGCATAATAGAAATACAAAAAAAAACACACACACAAACATCAATTTTGCACAACAATTCGAGCTGCATCTTCAACATGAGCAACTTTCAATGGACATTCCTTAGAACACGAATTCCTTCCTGCCCTCTGCCACTGTGAAGACGCTGTCGCCGACGTGCTGTGTCGACTCACTCGTTGTCAACGTTGGCCCGGGAACGAAGAAGCTGATTCCGTGCCGGCAGGATTCCAGCACTCCAGCCTAACGGTCGTCGTGTACGAGTCGTGAAGCGTAAAGCCAAACAACATGCAAATCAGTTGTTTGTTTTTGCTTCCTATCGACACCGTAGTATTGCTGTGGATTGCTTAAAGCAGAACTATGCCATTGGTTTGTTGTTGTTACCTCGACTGAACGAACAGTCATTGACGATAAATCGTGCATATCCTACCCGGTACCGAAGTCGATCAATCGCTCGGCAGTGTTGATTTTCGAACAGGCCTATATGGAGGCAGTCGGGCTTGTCGAAAGAGACGACGGTCCTACAAGTGCATTGGGCGAAGCGCCGAATCGGTCTTCCCGCATTCTTCGACCTACGCCACACTTGCTTAGTAGTTTAACAATAGCGCAAAAGGATCGTGCAATGGGGTTTGCTTCACTGCCGCTTTATAAACATTAACCACTGTGAATGGGACCGACCGGCAACAGCCACAGACAGACGTCCATTCGGTACATCGGAAAAGGGACTTATAGGACAGGAAGGCAGTAGCACAAAAGTTGCACTACACTCTTTTTTTCGTCCTTCTTTCGGCTGTCCTTTATTCCAGGGCTGCTCTTCACTGTGCCGACTAAGCTCGCCCCCTTTCGTACCGAAAGATATGCCGCACGAGTTAATGGCATCTCGCAAGACTGCAGCACACTGCACAATGGTCAGAAGAAGCCAAGAAGTTCGCACGCTCAATCGCTCTGTTCCGGACCGAGGCGGAAGAAGCTG